>PVIU01003420.1:0-145441 GCA_004026605.1 Ondatra zibethicus | reverse complement strand
TTACAAACCACAATCCCAGAGAATTTAGACAACAATACGGACACTAAGAGAGACCTACATAGATATAATCTACGTGGGAAGTAGAAAGTATAAAAAGACAAGATCTCCTGAATAATTTGGGAGCATGGGGACCTTGGGGGAGGGTTGAGGGAGGGAGGGGAGTGGCAGGGAGGGGAGCAGAGAGAAATAAAAAAAATTTTTTTTAATTAAAAAAAAAGGAAATGGATGCTTCACAGATAAAGGCTAAAGGTGGTTTGCCCACCAGAGAAGAGGGTCTATACTTATGCTGGCAGTGAGCAGGCAGTCATAGGAGTAGAATCCTTCGGGAAATTAGTGAAGTGGAAATAGACAGAGAGAAAAACGTACAGATACTTCATAGCCAGTTTGAATCCCCCAATCCAAATAGAATTACAGGAGAAAGCACATGGACTTGCCATAGGGTTTCCAGAGCCACACCATACTTAGCGCACAAAAGCCCCTAGACATAAGTGATTGACCAAGGAACAATAGGACTCCTGGGCATCAGAACTGAAGCAGGGCAGAGTACGAAGAGTGGGTCATCTCAGGTATACAAGGAGGTAAGAAGTCAGTCTGGTCAGAGGGAGGGGCTCTGGACACCAGAGCAAGGGAGAAGGTGAAGAGTTGGCCTGGGCGTGGAGAGGGGTCCTGAGCTCAGCCAGTACTAGGATGGGCCTGAAAAAAGAAGAATTTCAATCACATGTGTCCTAGGATGTTAGAAGTCTCACGCCTAGTTATCCTGAACCCACTCCCTAAAACACGCATGCACTCATGCACATGTGTGCACACGTGCAACTTTGCACTGGGCTTCATCTCAGTGCGTGTGCGTGTTCTTTCAGTTCATCCGAGTATATTGTTAGCAAGATGGAACTGCAAGAGGGAAAGTAAAGTAGCGGCTGACCTTCTGTCAGTAAACATGCAAACCACCAGTCTCTGGGTGCTGCCTGAAGCAAGCTCAGCTCCAGCCTCAACTCTGGGTTCAGTGGAACACACACACACACACACGCGCGCACGCACACACACACACACACACACACATACACACACACACACACACACACCTTCAAACAGTGAAGGAGGAAACCTAAACTGCCACGGGAGTAGTTTTCTGACAACCAGAGGCTAAGCACGTGCAAAATTCAAGTGGTTTCAAAGGTCACCTCTTTGACACCTTTGACAAATATAGACAAAAAGTCACCACTTTCGGAATACATGGGAGTCATCGCGTAAAAAGGGCCAGGTGAAAACAGAAAACACAGATTCCAGAGTGATCAAAAGCAGCGTCATTGGGTGAGAAGGGAAGTGAGACTCACATCTGAAAGGTGTCAGAATTCTGGGCACATCCCCAGATGACATCTCACCGAGGCAAAGCAAAAATGAAACCTGAGCACATCAAAGCCGCTCTCCCAGCAGCCAGGCAGCAGAATGTGGGCTGGGGCCGTGAGTGGCCCTGGGCAGCAATCCTCTCGGTGATGATACAGAAATTGGTTCTTTTGCACCTGTCACAATTGTCATCTCACCTTTTTATTTATCAAAGAGGAAAGAATCTATGCAGGTGGCTAAGCCAAACAGGATGGATAGGGTCCAGTCAGAGCGAGGCTGCTGCGCCTTTCTGTATGTAGCTATCTAGTGATGTCTTAAATCCTGCTGTGAAGAAACCAATGGAATCAGTACCAGAAAGCTTCTGTCTTTAGATAAGCAAAGCACTAGTGGGGCCAAGACCGGCGGAGGCCTCTCTCCATTCCAGGTCTGCAGCTCCTCTCTGCAGCAGATTCGCATCCTGGTCTCCTTGTAGGGAAACACATGAAAGAAATGATTTTATTCTATCCTATTCCCTCCCTCTCCCTCCCCTCCCCTCCCTCCCTCCTTCTTCCTTTCTACCTTCTTCCCTCCCTCCCCCTCTTTCCCCCCTCTCATCCTCTCTCCCCCCCTCTCTGTATGTGTGTGGAGGTGTGGATATACGCATAAGCCTCAGCACATACGTGGTGGTCAGATTACAGCTTCCATCTTGCCAGACCTTGTAAGATGTTTTTTTTCTTTAGTTCAGTTCAGGACTTGCACCAATACTGTGTGTGTGGATAGTGAGGAAAGATGGGTAGACACCATTTGTATACGAGGCTCAGAGGTATACATACAGCCTGTGGGGACACAGACTAGGGCCCAGGGAAGGGGACCAGGAAAAGCTGTCAGTCTGTCTCAGAGGGTGAGCAGATGTTTGCTAAAGGAGTTAGCTAGACAAATATGTATGTATATGTATACACATGGTGTGTGTGTTTGTGTGTGTGTGTGTGTGTGTGTGTGTGTGTGTGTGTGTGTGTGTGTGCGTGCGTGCTTGTGTGTGGATGAGACTCAGGATCCCAGTAAGCTTCAGATTCAGGGGTAGTATACTATATATTCAAGAAGTTGTGACAGCCAGCATGAGGCAGTAGTTTGGGTCTAGCCTTGGAGTGATGGGGATCTCTTGAAAGATGGTTTATGACCTGGACCTGGTGGTGCAGACCTGTAATCCCCACTACTTAGGAAGCTGTGATGGTTTGAATAGCAATGACTCCCGTAGATTCATATTTTGAATGCTTGACCCATAGAGGGTGTCACTATTAGAAGGTGTGGCCTTTTTGGAGTAGGTATGACCTTGTTGGAGGAAGTGTGTCACTCTGGGGGGGTCTCATAGGCTCAAGTTATGCCCAGTGTGGCACACAGTCTCCTTTTGCTGCCTCCAGATCAAGATGTAGAACTCTCAGGTACCTCTCCAGCACCATGTCTGCCTACATGCTGCTATGCATCCTGCCATGATGATAATGGACTAAACCTTTGAAACCATAAGCCAGCCCCAATTAAGTGTTTTCCTTTATAAGAGTTGCCATGGTCGTAGTGTCTCTTCACAGCACTAGAAACCCTAACTAAGACAGAAGCTGAGGCTGGAGGATCACTAATTCAAGACTTTTCTGGGTTGTACAGGACAGAAGGGGCCCTTGTCTCAGAAGGAAAGCAAGAGCTGAGCATGTGTCTTAGTGGCAGACCCCTCGCTGGCCCTGATTGACTAGGTAGCCATTAAAGGAAGCCTAACTGGAGTAGGGGTTAGAGATGGAAAGAAAGAAGGGAAGTGATGGGTCAGGTGTCTATGGAGCCAAGGGAAAGAGCAGCTCCTCCTCCAGGCAAGGTGCTGACCAATGGCAAGGATAAAGCTTAGGGTTGTCCTAGAATATGGGATGCCCAGGGCCTGGTCCAGGGTGGAAACATAATGGGAAGTCAGAGCAGCTCGAATGTGCTCGCTCTGTACAACTCTCCCGATCCTTGGACAGCAAAGATATTTCCCCACCCTCTGAATATGAACCAGTTAATACTTACCTTCCTGCAAATTTAAGAAAATCTTCCACTTTAAAGCACTTACGGGCTGGAGATTCCACAGAGGCCTTGAGAGTGGTGAGAGGGGAGCCTTGCAGACCGGTAGTTCTCAATGTACGGGTCGCTACCCCTCTGGGGAGTCGCAGATCAGATATTTACATTACAATTCATAACGGTGGAGCAAAACTATAGTTTTGAAGTAGCAACGAAATAATTTTATTATTGGGGCCACCACAACATACCGAACTGTATTAAAGGGTCACTAGACCCTGCTTCTGGCTAGTCTGTAGCTTTGCCACCCACCTGCTCCCAAAGTCTTTGGAACCCACACAGTACCTTACCGTTTAATAGGCTATTGATATATTTAATCAAGATAAAAAATTTTAAGTGTAAAAGGAAAGAGGATATAAATACATAGAATATAAACCATTGACCTAAGAGGCTATCCTGTATGCTTCAGCTATTTTCTGTGAAAGAATTTCAGAGCAAATACAGACATAATGACAATCAGTCCTTCAAGTGTGTATCTTTGAAACACTCAAACCCGTGATGAAGATTATGTGACACACTTAACGATGACCCCTAACTTTACTGTTATCAAATCCGTTTCCATGCTTCCCCAAGAACCCAGTAGGCATCTGGCACTGGTGTCAGGAAGTGACGGGGGTCAGTTTTGCTTTGTGTGGTTGAATACTGTTTGCTAAAGTTAGCCTCACATAGCTGAAGGAGGCTGTGGCGACCTTGCTATAAGTTTTCTGGGTACTCCAAGGAACTGGGGGGTTCAGTGATTGCAACCCACCAAGAAGTTAGACTTTAGCGCTTAGACACTTCTCCATGGGTCACTTCCAAGAGTTGCTATCTATGATGTCATCTTTCCTGTTATCCTCATGGTTGTCTTGAGGCCCAACCATAATCACACCTCTGTAGTGAAGTCCATTTAAGAAACGGGGCTTTTGATTAAGAGAAAAATCCAACCCTTGAGCATCCAGGGGCAGCATAGGTACCATGTGAGGGGAGGTATCCTTTAGGATGCTTGCCTTGCTCCACTCAGTATGGCCTCAGAATTGGTTCTGGGTGTCTTACCTTCTAGAAGTTGGGGAAGACTGATGGCAGAGCCCAGAGGGCAGTCCACGCCTCAAGGAATTTTTACCTCTATGTCTTTTGCCAAATTTCAATGATGCTTTAACTCAAGAAAGCAGGCAATATTCACTTTGCAAGTAAAACAAGGACTTGCCAAAAGTTCTATTTCAATTGTCACTTTTTGTTTGTTTTGTTTTATTTTTTGAGACAGGGTTTCTGTGTAGCTTTGGAGCCTGTCCTGGAACTTGCTCTGTAGACTAGGCTGGCCTCAAACTCACAGAGATCTGCCTGCCTCTGCCTCCCGAGTGCTGGGATTAAAGGTGTGCGCTACCAAATGTGGCTTCAGCAGTCATTTGTTAAAGCTGCTTCTGCTAGGGCATGGCTTGGATCCTTGCTGCTGTCATTCCTTGCTGCTGGATTCCTGAGTCTTGGCTTGACCCTCGGTACTGATCATGCAACCCATACCTGCTGTGGCCTTTGAGTCACAGCCCTCATTTCTAAAAGGGAGGTCCCGGCAGCTGGCTTCAAAATACCCTTGTGAATTCTTGTTCTAGCTGCGAATATTTATAGGTTGCTTAACTTCCCTTACATTCATAGTTTCCACTTGAAAGTAAACCTAGGTAGAAAACCCAGCTCCATGTTTACACAAACAATAGACTTAGAAAAAGAAGTATATGTAGGTTAGTTGTGCTGATCTCTAGAGGAAGAAACAGAGAACAAAACCCCTACCCACCACCAAACAATTAATGGCTGCCCACGAATAATGGTGATCTTGTTGGGTCAGCTGAATGAGCTCCAGTGGGATGGTAACAGTGGTGGAAGGCTAGACCTCAGTGACAATGCACCACCGAGGAGCACTGTCAGCTCATTCACAGTTCCATCCTGCAGTGGATCACGTGGGGCATTGGAGCCTGCAGTCCCTCGGGGCAGGACCGGGAGATCAGGGCCAAGGTCAAGGCCACTCAAGCAGTTCGCCACACAAGCAGGAGCTCTGTGAGGCCCTTGAGCCACACACGCGTGCCTAGGTGACTGCTAGCGATGCTGTTGAGTTAATTCCAGCTCTGTTCTCTACCTGTGCTCCTAACACAGCAAGGGGGGCAGCCATGGTCTGAGCATCTCCCCTGGAGTCCGCATGCTAGAGACCTTATGCCCCGCACAGCAATGCTGACAAGTGGGACCTTTAGAAGGTAGCTAGGCTACGTTCACTCTGCCCTTGACAGTGGATGAATGTTGTCATCACAAGCATGCGTCCCTGATGAAAAAGTGGGCTCTGCCCTCATTTTTCAGCTCTTCCAATCTAAGCCCTTTGGACTCTCATCTTCCTTCACGAGTCAACGTAGCAAGAAGGCCCTGGACAGATGCTGCTTTTGACCTTGACTCCACAACCTCACTCTGTAGGAATCCCAGGCTGGGCAATCTGATTAATGACTCAAAGGCAGGTGAGGGGTCCCCTTAAGCTCAAACCCACCAGCCTCTGGCCATATCTTAGTTCTGCTCTTGGTTAGTAGCAGCTACTGCTACCGAAAAGGCTCTTTCTCCCTAGCCCTTTCCTTAGTGAAGAAATTGGCTGGATAATGTCCACGTGGTGTGGACATGCGGGGGTGAACATGTGACTGAAGTGGCAGGCTGCCCTAGACGCTGCCTTTACCTCTTTACTACACACTGAGCAGAAACGGATAGCAAGACGTTGTTTCCATGGATAATCGTGTGCCGAGACTTTAAAAATTACTTTTTCGTCAGCTGTGGCACGTTTAAACACCCCACATATTTCAGGAGACAGTTAACTTCTGTGTTGTAAAGAAAGATTTAATAAAGACGTGCGTGTTGGGACTTGCTCGCCGGCACTTTTCAGTCTGTGGCTGGCAGCTTGAGGCGCAGGCCTTTGACTGCGCAGCCGGGGATTTTCTCTGCCGACTGTACACACGCTCTTAACTCTTCACTGTTCCTTACTCTCGAGAGTGGCTGCCAAACGGCACACAGCACAGTGGAGAGGCCCAAGTGTGAAGAGGTGGAACTGTCCCCAAATGCAAGTTCAGGGAAACCTGGTCTCTGTTGTTACCGTTCAGACCCAGTTTATTCTAGATCTGGTGCGGCAGGGTAGGGCCAGGCTAGAAATCTGTTGTGCACCAGGCTCTGGGTCCTCGAAATGCACCATGGAAATACCCTTGGGTTCTGCAGCGGTTAAGATCCTATCTCTCTTCAAATCATCATTATGGAAGGGAGGGGTAATTTGGGAGAGCCTGTTAGCAGCGCTCTGAAACATCCTCACAAACCTTTCTTCTGTTGTGGCCGAGGCATATCTGTGCTTAGCATCTGGTCCGTCTGCCAGTACTAAATATCATTTTAATAGTAATGACACGTTGCACTTGGAGAGCTCCCTTTCATCCACGGAGCCCAGAGCATTTTAGGAGTGTTAATTAATGAAGCTCACTAACACCGTTTGAGGTGGAGATGCCCAGTGCAGTGAGAGATGGTTCAAGTGGTTCCTTCTGAGGCTCGCCCACTCCCCGGCCTCAGCAGACGTTCTGACAAAGGCGCCCAGCTGCTGGGTTCAACTGAGTCTCAGATGAAAGGCAAACACTCCTGCTGAGAACCTTCTGGTGTGGCTGCTTGGAGATTGGGACCAGTCCTCCACCTTGCTTCCTGAAGAGCATCTAGTCCCCCAGCCTACACCTCTATCATTTCATTCCCTGGTTCTCCTGATATGGAATTCATAAGTCCTGGTGGGGGAGGAGAGACTAGCATCAATTCTAGCCTCATCTTCTGAAGGGAACTAGGAACTATCCTGTCCCCAGTCCTCCTGTTCTGAGGTCAGAGTGGAGACAAAAGGCACATGTCCAGGTTTTCTCTCTCTCCCGCATCAGGAGCCATGAGCCTCACAACTCAGGGGCCAGCAACACAGACATCTGCACATCCTTGCAGTAATCTGTCCCATAAATGTTTACCTACTGTCTGCCTACACTAGCCACCTGGAAAGGCTGAGATTGGAAGGAATGAAGTTAATGAGCTCTCAGCTCAGCTTCCTTTGGTCAGACCATTTTGAAATGACATGCCAAGGCCGGTGAGAGATGCCCTGGGAAAAGTTAATGCATGTAGGGTTCCGAGAGGTTTGCCACTGTGGCCCACACAGACCAGGCTGACCCAGCTCTGCTCTGACCAGAGAGGGGATCCAGTCTCCTAGGAGCTGTCCTTGGGTCGGGCTCCTGAGAGGTCTTGACTTTGTTACTCATTTTGGTTCTAAAGACGGTTCCTTTAGGAGTCTACCTCTAATGCTCTAGTGCCACAATGGAGCTAGGCTTCCTGGAAGCTGTGGGCCTCAGTCTACCTAAGAGGAGGGTGACTAGGCACCAGTGGCTTCCGGGTCACGTGGTCTTTAGAAGCAAGAATGAGACAAAGCCACTGCTCTTCACGTGGCCCTCAGCAGGGAGTCGCTCCCTGCCACAGTCTCAGGTGATGTGAAGGGACCCGAAGGGGGAACAGTTGTCACCCAGATGACTGCTGTGTGTGCTTAGTGAAGGGGATGTTAAGAAGAGCGAGTGCAGTTGTGAGAGTGTGTGTCTGTCGGTGTGACCGTGGAAGTCTATTATGTAATCCTGTATGAACATGTATGTAAGTATGAGTGTGTCAGCATGACTATGACTGTAGATGTAAAAGTGTATTCATGTGGCTGTATGTGTATATGACTGTGGGGGGGTGAGGATGTGAGTGTGTGACACTACGAGTGTGTCAGTGTGACTATATTCGTGTTGCTATGTGAGTGTGTGTGAATCTGTGTGAGGATGAAACTGTGTAGCTCAGTGTGGCTGGCTGCAAATGTGCTTGTAGGAGCGTGTGAGTGTGTGTGGGAGTGTGAGTGGGTGCGAAACTGTGTAACTGCACAAATTACTGTGTGTAAGGGCAAAAAGTGTGAGTGTGTGTGTAAGAGTGTGTGACTGGGTCAATACAGAGATCTGTAAATGTGAAAAGAAAGTATTATAGCCATGTGTGAGAAGGTGAGAGTGTGTGTCAGTGTGTGTATGTGAATGTGTGACTGTGGGTATCTGAGTGTGTGTATGTGTGAGTGTGGGAGGTCTGAGAGTATGAATGTGTGAGTGGGGTATCTAAGTGTGTGAGTGGGGGTATCTAAGTGTGTGAATGTGTGAGTGTGGGTATCTAAGTGTGTGAGTGGGGTATCTAAGTGTGTGAGTGGGGTATCTAAGTGTGTGAGTGGGGTATCTAAGTGTGTGAATGTGTGAGTGGGTGTATCTGAGTGTGTGAATGTGGGTATCTGAGTGTGTCAACGCTCACAGGGAAACTTCACATGGTCTCCTGAGCCCTCCTAAGCTCCCTCTGTGGTTTGTAAGTCCATTATTACTAGCCAGTGTCTCTCCTTTTAGGCTTGTGACTGCTTCCACTGAATTTATATATTTGTTCATTTTTACCTCTGTACTCTTATTTTCCTGCATTTTCCAGAGTTGAAGGATACATGATGGAGGACGTGTTTTGTTTTTAAGATTTTATCTTTATACTTGTCATAGTAACACACACTTTTGATGTCAGCAGTCAGGAGGCCGTGAGCTTGAGGTCAGATTGATCTATGTAACAAGTTTCAGGACATACAAGATTACAAAGAGAGACCTTGTCTCAAAAAATTGAGTTTTCTATTTTATGTGTATGAGTGTTTCCTACATGTTTTTATGTGCACCACACATGTGCAGTGCCCACAGAGACCAGGAAAGGACAGATCCCTGTGACTGGAGTTACAAATGGTTATGGGCTGCCATGTAGGTGCTGGGAATCAAACCTGGGTCCACTGGAAGTGCTTTTACCAGTTGAGCTGTCTCTCCAGCCCCTGGTGGAGGAAGTTTTTATGTTTCCTACACTATCAGGATATTTTTCTTTTAATCCGGTTCAAAAGAAAGAATATTAGGTACAATTCAAAAGCCCTCTAGGAAGAGATTACTATTTGATTATGTTTGGAGTCTGACCTTCTGTTTCCTGGGCTGTGATTATTAAAGTCTGGTTAGTATGCAGCCCTCAAGGAGAATACCGACAGGAGCTTTGACAAGGGTCTCACGTAATCACAGTGACCACGGCAAATATGAAGCCCCCATCCATTTCCCCCTAAGTTACTCATGCCTTTTGTAATAGATTTGCTCTTCTGACCCCAGGTCTTGGAAACTGTGACTTTATACCTGCCTTGTTAGATCGTCGGTCTGAATTGTTCTGGCAACAAGTACGTATGATAGGCTTGGTGCCCAGCACTTGGCAATTACTAATCCATTCTCCAGTTGGCAAACATGGGGGCTGTTTTTAGTTTGGGACACTGTTGTAAGAGTTTTCTCTTTGGGGGGTGACTAGGCAGTGTGTACTCTCCTCACTTCTAAGGTCCCAATGACAAAGCACAGTTTATTCCACTAAAGTTCACCCTGGGGACCCAATGAGTTTATTAGGCTTTTACCATCAGAGCAGCCACCTTGGAAGGTCTGCACCCAGCGTGGATGATAAGTTCCCTAAGGCTGACAAGATGCCCAGCCTGTATACTCTATCCCCTCCCCAGACCCAGAGGTCCCTTGCAATTAGGACAGAACTGAGGGGAGGAGTGGCTGAATATCAGGGCGAGGGTCCCATGACCCTTCCCACCCATTCCTTCAATGAGGGGCCCTTAGCAGTCAAGGCCAGCTGTGACAGTCTTTTGCAAGCAGGCATAGTGAATTTTTGAAGACAACAGTTGTTTGGCTGGGACAATAGGCACTGATGAAGCGTCTTAACCTAAATTTCCATGTGTGAGTCTCCATGGGGATATTTGCATTTAGTTGTCTCAGGTAAGTGCCTGGAGTGAGATTCTGTGGTGTGTGTTTAATTTGACATGAGAGGAAGTCAGCTCATTTCTGAAGTAGAGGTACCGTTTTCATTTCCACGTGAGCTGTGTGAGCACTCCACGTCAGCAGCTCCACTCTCTAGTGGGTGAGCAGTGACACCTCAGTATGGGTGAGCTGGAGTTTCTGAGTGGGGATTGGTTGTGAGCGCTTCCTCATGGCTAACTTGTCATCTATATTCTCTTTGGTAAAGTGTCTGTTCAAACCCTTTGCCATTCCTTCTCTTTAAAAAATCAGTTTGTCTTTTATTATATTCTAAGAGTTCTTTATAGATTTTGGCCCAAGCTTCCATCAGATTTGTGTTGGCCAAGAATCTTTTCCCAGTTGGTAGCTGGCCTTTTTATTTTCCTTAATAGCAGTTTTTAGGAAGCAGCAGTTAACATTGATGAAGTTCAGTGCCCATCTACCCATTGATTTAGCTTGTCTTTACTCTCTTGGCACAGTTTCCTTTCCAAAAGTTGAGCACAATAACAGTCCAGTTTCCTCACTTGCTTGGCATTGTGGAATCTTATTGTTACTGAAGTGAATATAATCTCATGCCTTTATAGTCTTTATAACAATACCAACTCAGAACTGTCACTCGGCCCTTTCCTCTCCTCTCTTCCCAGTTCACAATGCTTGCACCTCCTCAGAGCCCGTCTTTTCTTACAGCTACAGCTGGCCGACCTGCTGGAGCCTCAGCACTGTCTTCTCTGGAGTTTCAGGCTTAGTCTGTTCACTGTAGCCATTGCTTCCTGTCACAGTCCCGCTCTCTCTGGGCAGACGAGAATCCTTATTGTTCCTGTGCTATGTGACTTGGACTGTTTATTGCTTGCTCATTTCTTCTAGGAACTCTGGCAGGTTCTAGAATATTCCACATGTTTTCACAGAAAAGACTACATATCTCTTCTACCTAATAGACAGACATTGTCACATTATCTTACTGTGAGCTGATTTTGAGTCAGCAAAGTGAAGTGTGGCCCAGCTCTCTGGCTGCTTGTCTTTCTCCAGAAAGTTCCTTGTTTCTGCCCTGATATGACAGAATTTTCTGTCAGGGTTACCACTATTTTTTTCTTGTTGTTGTTGTTAGTTTTTTGTTTTGTTTTTTTTTCTTATTGACTTTAATAGAACTGTCAATAAAATTTGACTGATAATGATGATAACGGGCATGGATAATAGATCTAAAATTAGATGAAGGCATCATTGAGAGCCCCGAAGTCTAGAAAAGGGCCCCGTGAGACAGCCAGAGCTGATGAGTGTGTGCTTTCTCCCCCAGAGCCAGACAGATGCAAGGGTGTGCTTTCTCCTCCACATTGAACTTATTATTGTAAGTAAAGTATATATACAGAAAATTAATGATTCGCACACATGGGGCATAAGGGGTAAATCAGCTTTTCATATTGACATGATCACCAATGTAGAAAACCCAAAACAATTCCTTAAAATGGATGAGAATTTATAACATTTAGCAAGCGAGAGCCGGCTACGAGAGTATCCTGTTGGTGTGTGCCCAAAGAAGCAGCTGGAAACGGAAGTTAGGATAATGCTATCAGACTGGGGAAGTGGTCAGTCTGTAAAATACTTGCTGTGAAAGAATGAGGACCCAAGTTTAATCCTAAGAACCCATGTGAAAGAGTTTAGTGTGGTGGCACAGATTCCCAGCCCTGGAGTGTGGAGATGGGTGGCTACCAGGGCCTTGCTGGGCAGTCTAGCCTGCTCCGTGAGTTACAGACCAGTAAGAGACCATCTCAGAAAAAAAGCAAAAAGATGGGTGGTGCCTAAGTTGTCTTCTGACCTCCACATGCACAAACAAAAATATACGTGTGCATACCCCCACACATGTGCACCCCAACACACATAGACATACACATGCACATACACACATATATAAATAATACTGTTTGCATTGGCCAGAACAGGGTTACACCTTACAAAGTGCATGCATGAGTTATATGCATAAACTACCAAATATAAACGAGTTAAACCTAGAATACTACTGCAATAACACTCTCTGCTTATTAAACTATTAAGACAACAACAAGCAAGATGTTGTCAGACCAGAGAAAAATCAGTACTTTGATAGGTATGACTTCTTTGAAAAGTTGATTCTGTAGGATGTATGAAGTGCCCTGAAATAATTTCCACCGAGGACTCTAGAATCGTCCTTTATACTCTTGAGTGTCACTGGAGCTTGAGTTCCATGACTGTGGAGATAAGCAGTGTGTGTTTTGACAGTGGCTGTTAGGCGTCATGAAAAAAATTTCCATGCATGGACCTACCCACTCTGACCCACGTGGCTGCCATCAGACCCTGCCCCAGCCACCTGCCATGTCCCCACCGTGGCTTCAGCTCTCACTTCCCCACTCCCCTATCTGGTGTGACTTGAAGATCTCTGCAGGCCTCAGCTCCCTGCTGACTAGGCTGGAGCTCCCTGGCCTCTACCTCATACCTATGTCTGCCAATGTTCCCTCCTGTCCTAGTGCCAGGGAGCCATCCCTGGCCTTTCAAAGGGAGACTATGAACAGCGATGACTCTTGGGAGAGACTACTGTCCCCGGACCCGATTGATGTCTTAGGCATCTTTCCCATGGGCTCTTCAGCCACTGCCTCAGTCTGTCCCCAGACCCCTGGCATTCTCTTTCTCACCACAAAGGTGGCACTTTGGATGAAAGGCTGGCGTGAGGCACTCCTGCGGCATTAAATGTCACAGTAGGCACTGCAAACAGTTTCGTGTAGAAGTGAAAATTGCTTCGATCATGCGTTCCACCCGACCCCGATTCATTACCCCTGACACTACCACCTCGGTCAGTACTACAGAAAGTAAGTACATTTTTCTCTACCTCCTTTGCCCAGGCGTGTTCCTCTTCAGCCTGAACTATCTTAGAAGATCCAAGCTCAGCATGCATCAGTTGCTCCACAAGCAGGTGTTCAAGACAGGCCATACTGCCCAACCATTACATCTCAAAGAATTAAAATTTAATGAGAATGAAGGAATAAAGAAGAAAAGAAGGACTGAGGATCCTTGGGACCTAAGTTGGGGACAAAGCAGGCAGATGCAGGTCTGATTTGTGCTGTCTGTCCCCTCCTTGTCAGCAATGCTTACCTGCCACTCTGATCCAGGAAACAAAAGGCATATGGTTTTTGCCTGCAATAGGAATATTTGTTTCTGTAGACATTCTGCACCCCAGGACTTGGTTGTGACCCCAGCAGAGGGGTAGACAGCATTGTGTTTGGTCCCGGGGGCTGCAATGGCAGTGCATACAGTATGACACGAACCTCAGGCTATTTTGAGAATATCATATCTATGTACAGCCCTGTCACCCTGTAACTCATGAGGAAACCATCAACATACAACTATGCTCTAAATAAATGTGATTGTCGTCACCACAGAAAGAGCTTTGGGGTGGAGTCACTGGAGCCTAGATCGATGCTCTAAAGACTAGGTGCTATAGCCTAGAAGAGGCCAGGTAAGCCATGGATCTGTTCTATCAGAGGACCCCACTCCCTCTGGTAGACAGTGTTAGAGTGCTATTGGTGTGACACACGTAGAGACTCCCAGAGTTCCAGTAAGGTAAGTCTCCATGCTCCGTGACTTCAGGGGCCAATCTTGTTTCAACTTCAGAGTCTTGGCTTCCAGACATGAGATACTAGAGTCAAGTGCTAGGTCTGAACCCTCAGGCCACAGCTCTTGCATGCTTCACAGTCTGAGCAGTAAAGCCATAGTGCCTTCACAGGCCTTTCTGTCTCCCGCTGCTCTGTCCTTAGCTGGTGGGGACAACTCAGAGTCTCCCGGACATCTCCCTGTTGTGTGACGCTATTCCTGGGGAGATGTAAACAAATGCCTACTCAATGCAGGTAGAAAACCAAGGAGAGACAAAAGTAACAGTGCCTTCAAAGTCCAATTTGATGAACTGAGTGAGGCTTACTTAACAAATTTTCTTGAAAACCAAAGAACTCTGGCCCCCATGTGTTAGAAAAGCAAGCTGCGAGAGTTTGGAATCAATGGCTTTTCAAAAAAGAAGCTACTGACTTGAAGACCTGCATGTTGGATTCCACTTTTGGGGCCTTTTGACCCAAGCCAATGTGATTCAAGAAAGCTTAGGAGGTTTGTCTTCCCACCAAGGATGCCTCCATCAGCCAGTGACTTGGGAATCACAGCCATCAATAAGTCCGTCTCTCGGCTGTGGAAAAGTCACATTTTAAAAGGATGATCTAATATGAACACCAAGTTCACATTTCTCCTTTTATTGGTGAAAGGTCAACTGAGTGCAGTCTCTCTAGGGTTGAAGATGAAGGCTGTGGGTATTTTCTTTAAGTTGTGGCGGGCTCAGGCTGCAGCGTGACTGTGACTGTGAAGGAAAAGGGCTTCTAGGAGGTTCCTTCCTGGTTTAGGGGAGTGGGCGGCATCCCTTGGCTGACTGGTAGATGCCCTGGCTGCCTGTGGCCTTGGTTTGCTCACCTGTCTGGCGAGGAGAGGAGTGGTACAACCTTCCTCAATGCTGGCTGGGACAGATGTCCATGTTCTTGGGGCTTTCCAAGCGCAGAGTTGCTGCCTGGCAGAAATGTAGACCATTTGTGAATGTATCTGCATTGAGTCCCTGGGTGGGGCTCCTGCTACATGTTCTTGCAGACTCAAAGCTAGCCAGGGCATCCTCAGGGAAGAGCACATTGAGCCTGCTCTTACTTCAGGACAGATGCCAGTTTCCTGAGAGACGTGTCCAGGATGAAAGGCCCTGGACTTCCCAAGCAGCTCACTGGATGGCAGAGAAGTTCCCTGGAGGTGAAGAGAGCAAGGGAGTATACAGAGCTCTGATGACCAGTAGGGTTCAGGGTTCAAACTGTGCTTATCTTTACCCAAAGATTTCTGTACTAAGCTCAGGTCAGGATATTGCGACCCAAATGAACCGGTGTCAGCGGGAGTGCTGTGCAGGCTGGGTGGCCCGGCTAGAAGGCTTAGGAATGACCTTTCCTAAGGCAAATGGTTGTGCCCTGCCTCAGGCCTGTTCAGTTGCCCACCACAGACAGACAGTATGGATGCCCGGGCCCTTGTGATGGGAGCACGTGAAGCAAAGTCTAAAGCTCAGAAGACAGAAGGTCATGGATGATCAGAAATCCCATCCCATCCCTGAGAGTGGAAAGTGATGTTGAACAATGCTGTTCATGAAGGACCAGGGGACAGCTGTAGTTGCTCCTGATGCCGCTCTGCCCCACTGGCACCCTTCTATGCGGCTCTTCAGAGGTGTGAGCCATGCCTTGTGTGATGAAGGACCTCGCGCTGACCCTCCTCCCTGGAAATGTCTCTGTGTGGTGTAGAGTCTCAGAAACATGCTCCTTTCTTTACTTCTGTGATGGTGACAGTGGTCTCTTCTCTATTCCTTATCCTGGCCAGGCTACTTAGTTTCAGAAGCACACATAAAGCATACTAGGCCAGCGATGGAGGAAGCCCTCTTAAAGCACGGAGCTCACAAATGGTGGAATTATTTGTTGTTTTTGCTCTGGTTAGACAGAGGCAAGGAAGCCTTCCCCCATCCGGTTAATGGCTGTGGACAGTTAAAAACAAGCGGGCTCTGGAAGCCAACAAGTCTTCCATGGGTTTCCACATTCCCTGTGATCTGACGGGTGGAAGGCAAGCATTGGTTTAGAGAAGCGGCCCAGTCACAAAAGGCTTTTCTTCCCATGGCTGCACTGTGTCCTGAAAGGCCAGAACAGCTCCCAGGCCCATCAAAGTGTCTGCAACTCTTTCTCCAATTTGCTTTCTGCTTTCAAGACATTAAAGAACACTTTCAAGTCAGGCCTCTCGCAAGACTGTGTGAAAGGAGTCGCCAAAGTGCCATCCTCACTAAGTTGACCGAAGGGATTGTGTGGAAAAGCTTCGTGTTTTCCTTTTCAGTCTGAAAGGGGTTGGAGGGATCTCTACTGAGGAGTGAGGGGTGGGACCCCCCCCAAACCAGCTTTCATCATGCGCCCCTTCCCCCACCTCCCCTGTTTGTGTTCCTCCCCAGTCCAGGGAGGCCCTGGAATTTTTCTTTAGCTTTTGTTTGCTAAAGGGAGATTCAGGGCTTATGTAAAAATCGGCACCTAAGTCTGACATAGTTTTCTTCAGCCTGAGCAAGAGCGCATGGCCTCTGAGGAGCGAGGTCAGCTTTCAGGCCCTGCCTTAATTGTTGCTCTTGTAATCCCAAGATGTTGAATGCTTTTTTTATTGCAGACACAGGCTGCAGAGAGGAGCCTTTTTACAAACTAAGTGCCCTGCTAAGCCGCTGAGTGTTTTCATAAGACACCTCCGGGAATGCTGAACAACGGTACCTAGAGCCCTTGGTGGCTTCTGGAAATTTGGCTTTGTGAAGACTTTTGCTCTGGCATGAGACTGTGACTAGCTGCTGAGGATTAGCTTTAGAACAGAACACCTTCAATACAGGTGACCCCCTAGAGCATTCTGCTGGAACCTGACGTGCCAGTGTCTCCAGAGTGGCAGCAGGCTCCAATGTGAGCCTTTTAGTGGACAGGAACACTATGTCCTGAATCTCATTCTCCATGACCAGCAGACTGGCCAGCTCTGCAGTAAAGGGCAGTGCTGGGAACAATGGTATATAGATGGTGAATTATCCTGAAAAATTCTTGGCTGCTGCTTGTCCTGGGAGGGCAGCCGGGACAAACTTCCACAGAGAAGGAACTGAAGGGACAGCTTTGGGATGAACTCTTTGTTTAGGCGACAGTGTGGCCTTGAGTGAAAACTTGGTGGTAGTATCTTGTCCGATGATATCTCATAGAGTTTTATGGTATGTTATGGTGTTTTATGGTATCTGTTGGTGACTTGATGTGTCATGATATCTGATGGTATCTCATAGTGACTCACGGTATCTGTTGGTATCTTATGGTGTTTCATAATATCTATTGGTGTCTGATGGTATCCCGTGGTGTTTGTGTAGTATGTGATAGCGTTGAAAGAATTCTATTCTCATGTTTGATATCTTATAATAAGTGTTGGAATCTGATGGCATATCATAGTGTCTGCTAGTATTTGTTGGTACCTGATGGCATCTCTTGGTATTTCTTGGTGCCTATTAGTAAGAGGCCTGTCTTAGTTGCTTTTCTTGTTGCTCTGATAAAATACCTTGAAAAAGTCAACTTAAAGAAGGAAGGGTATTATTTTGGCTCACAGGTCAAGGCTCACAGTCCACAATAACAGGAAACTCACGGCAGTAGGTGCTTGAAACAGCTGCTCGCACTGTGGCCTCAGTCAGGAAGAAAGAAATGGAAAATGATTATGTTCATTTAGCTTCAGTCTTTCATGTAGTCCAGCATACAAATTTAGGGAATGGTACCACCCTGCTTTAGACTGGGTCTTCCAATTTTAATTAACCTAATCAAAATAATTCCTGATAGGTGTTCCCAGAGGCCAACCTATCCTATATAACCCCTCACAAGTGTGCCCAGAGGCCAACCTAGTCTATATAACTTCTTACAAGTGTGCCCAGAGGCCAATCTAATCTATATAGCCCCTCATAGGGTGCCCAGAGGCCAACCTAGTCTATATAATCCCTCATAAGTGTGCCCAGAGGCCAGCCTAGTCTATATAACCCCTCCTAGGGTGCCCAGAGGCCAACCTAGTCTATATAGCCCCTCCTAGGGTGCCCAGAGGCCAACCTAGGCTATATAACCCCTCCTAGGGTGCCCAGAGGCCAACCTAGCCTATATAATCACTCATAACTGCCCAGAGGCCAACCCAGCCAATATAGCCCCTTACAAGTGTGCCCAGAGGCCAACCTAGTCTATATAGCCCCTCATAGAGTGCCCAGAGGCCAACCTAGGCTATATAAGCCCTCATAGGGTTCCCAGAGGCCAACCTAGGCTATATAACACCTCATAGATGTGCCAGGAAGCTGGTCTCTTAGGCGATCCCAGGTTTTTGTCAAGATGGCCATCAACTCTAATGGAGCTGACTGATCCTGTCATATGCAGCACTGTGCATGAGGAGGAGGGGCTGTCGCTGTGTACATCTCTACAAAGGCTCTGGAGTTGGCTGTTTTGGGCCTCCATGTAAACGGTTAACTGACATAATGGTGACATTTCTGGTCACTGAACATTTAGCCAAATACGTAGATGGGGTCATTTTGTGACAGAAAGCATCTCTGTGCTACCAAGTGGACCTGGGTTCTAATGTTGGCTTTGGCACATTTCTGGTTTCTTGGATGTGAAGAGACCATCCATTGCAATTTAGAAAATCTTTGTAGCACCTTGTTGTCTGAGGGGTTTCTGTCCTGCCTGGTTTCTGTCCTCCCACCAGGTCTCACAGCTGATTAGCCCCAAAGAAAATCACACAGAGGTCTATATAAGTTATAGACTGATTGGCCCATTAGCTCAGGCTTCTTATTAATTCTTATAACTTATATTAGCCCATTATTCTAGTATATGTTAGCCACATGGCTCGGTACCTTTTTCAGCGGGGCAGGTCACATCTTCCTTCTTTGGTGTCTGGACAGGACTGCAGAGGAGTGGGCTTCCTCCTTCCCAGAATTCTCCTGTTCTCTTTAACACGCCTCTACTTCCTGTCTGGTTGTCCCGCCTATACTTCCTGCCTAGCTACTAGCCAATCAGCGTTTATTTAAAACATAATTGACAAAATACAGAATTGTCCCATGCCAGCACCTGTTTGGTAAGATGCTTTCTTGTTTGCCAGGAGAAACAAAATGGTAGGAAAGTCAGTCTAGTTGGAGATAGAAACTGCTAATAAGCACAGACAATGAGCAGCTGCATAAAAAACCACACAGTTGCAAAGCCGCAGGAACCATCACAGAGCAGAGGAAACTTGTACATGATCAAGGCCAGGGGTGTCTGGGGCCCAGCTGCGTGTGATTAATTCTGACTAGAAGGTTTGTAGACAGCTTCACAGAGGGTAAACCATTTGAACTGGGCCTTAGAGAGAGAACCATACATGGCTCATGACAGCAGCATGACTGGATGCCCAGGCAGAGGAAAGAGTGTTGTAAGCATCTCTTCTATGGCTCTGAGCTTCAACTTTAGGTTAATGCTTTCATAATGGGAGGAACAGTCAGACATGCTATGATGTAAGGGCATCTGGAGTGTAAGGGCAAACATGGAGGGAAACAGAGATGCTAAATCAAATTCTGCTTTTATTAGAAAATCAGAAACTGGCAAGACTGTTCATAAAGGTTCTGTACTGTTCTGATTCAGAAGTGGTCATGGGTTCATCTCACCAAAATGTCAAGGTCCCACCAGGCCTTTGGAGTACAGTACTCATTTCAAATTCTTGGTCTTTTCTTTGAACCACAAGTTACTATGCATAATCAATTTTAAAATTTAAAAGTGCATGCATACTAACTAGATGTCAACATATAGAAGAATGCATATAGATCCATATCCATCACCATGCACAAAACTCAAGTCCAAATGAATCAAAGACCTCAATATAAAACCAACCACACTGAACCTCAAAGAAGAGAAAGTGGGAAGTATACATGAACACATTGGCACAGGAGACCACTTCCTAAATATAACCCCAGAAGCACAGGCACTGAGAGAATCAATTAATAAATGGAGCCTCCTGAAACTGAGAAGCTTCTGTAAAGCAAAGGACATGGTCAACAAGACAAAATGACAGCTACAGAATGGGAAAAGATCTTCACCAAACCCACATCAGACAGAGGACTGATCTCCAAAATATACAAAGAACTCAAGAAACTTGACATCAAAAGAATAAATAATCTAATACAAAAGAATGGAGTACAGACCTAAACAGAGAACTCTCGACAGACAAATCTCAAATGGCCAAAAGACACTTAAGGAAATTCTCAACATCTTTAGCTATGAGGGAAATGTAAATCAAAACAAGTCTGTGAATCCATCTTAACCTGTAAGAATGGACAAGATAAAAAACACTTATGACAACTTATGCTGGAGAGGATGTGGGGTAAAGGGAACACTCTTCCAGTGCTGGTGGGAGTACAAACTGGTACAACCCCTTTGAATATTAGTATGGCAATTTCTCACAAAATTAGGAAACAATCTACCTCAAGACCCAGTAATACCGCTTTTGGGTATATACCCAAAAGAGGCACAATCACACCACAAGAATATTTACTCAGCTATCTTCATAGCAGCATTATTTTTAATAATCAGAATCTAGAAGCAATCTAGATGTTCCTCAACTGAAGAATGGATAAAGAAAATGTAGTACATTTACACAATGGAGTACTACACAGTGGTTAAGAAAACAATGACATCTTGAAATTTGCAGGAAAATGGATGGATCTAGAAAAAAAATACTGAGTGAGGTAGCCTAGACCCAGAAAGACAAGTATAATATGTGCTCATAAGTGGCTTTTAGACATAAAGCAAAGAAAAATCAGCCTATGCTCCACTCCAGAGAACCTAGACAACTAAAAGGACCCTAAGAGAGACATCCATGGATCTACATAGGAAGGAGAAAAAGACAAGATCTCCTGAGTAAATTGGAAGCGTGGGGTTTATGAGAGAGGGTTGAAGGAGAGAGAGGAGCAAGGGAGGGGGAATAGAGAAAAATGTATAGTGTAATAAAACAATAAAAAATAAAGAAAGAAAACCATGACAGGGAAGATCATCTGCCCTAGTGGCACTAGCCACAGATGTAGTTCCTGCTGTGTTACTGCACACGGTTGGGGAGAATCCAGCACTTGTTTCCCTTTAGCCAGACACAGACGAGCTTTGTAAAGGTGCAAAACAATGCTGTTCTCCCCAGAAAATGATTTTTATTTTTAGAAAACATACTATTTTACAAAAGATATAGTATTTTAAAAATTCAGTGGATGCAGTGATGGGTCTCGTAAGGACAATCTCCTGAAGTGTCTCAAGTGCCTTGAGTGTTTTCATCTCCTCCCCCTTCCTTTTGACAGTTCCTTCCCATTCCCCATGTAGCCTCCAGTCTAGACACACACACACACACACACACACACACACACCACATGATCTTATGTATATATAAATTTATGATCTATTTCTGAGAAAATGCACATGACATTTGTCTAGATTGTTTTGTTTAATATAGTGAGCAAAACAACCCTCTGGACAGGTAGGCAAATGAAGCAAAATCTCTCCAAATAGCACAGATGGCCAATGAACATATAAAAAATTCTAAACACCCTTAGCCACCAGAAAAACACAAAACTAACAAAACTACACTTATACTCCATCTCACTTCATGGGAATGACTATCTTTAAAAAATAAATAAAACAAAAGTATGCTATTTTAAAATATGTATAAGTAATATGTACAGACAACTGATGGCTTCCAGGGAAGGGATGGTGTCTTAGTTATTTTTCGATTGCTGTGGTAAGACATCATGACCAAGGCAACTTATAGAAGAGATAATCTGTTGGAGACTTACATTTTCAGAGGATGAGTCCATGACCATAATGATGGGGCACATGGCAGCATGTAGGTATTCTTCTGGAATGGTAGCTATGAGCTTATATACTAATCTACAAGCACAAGACAGAGGGAGCTAACTGGGAATGACATGAAATTTTGAAACCTCAAAACCAGCTCCCAGTGACACACCTCCTCCCATAAGGTCACACCTCCTAATCCTTCCCAAACAGTTCCACCAACTGTGGACCAAACATTCAAATATATGCGCCAATGCTCTCATTCAAACCACTGCAGGGAATCAGTTTTCTTTAAGGGTAGACCCACCATGCTCTAGTAGACAGGTCCGTACTCAGGAGTATGTGGACAGCACAAATTGAAACAGGTCATTTAAAAAATGACACAAAGTTTAGGGTTAAGGGTGGCAGGGTAGATTTGGGAGGTGTTAAGGAGAGGAATTGTGGTGAATATAATCAAAATTAACTGTATGAAATTCACAAAGAAATAAGTTTGAAAATATTTTTAAAACTAAAAAAATAAAAATGCCTCTTTTAGATGGTAAGTTTTCATATAGCAAATGTCAGTCTAGTAACCCTCATAACACAAACACTGGGGAGGTCTTTGGAGTCTTCTAGATCAGAAAGGAGCTGTAACCCACATGCTGAAAGTAACGCTTAGAGGGTACCAGTTTGGGACACTTGGATTCCGTTCATGCTCACCTCTGCCCCCTGTGCCTCTGGGCACCTGACTCTGAAGTCTGTGTACTTTCCACATACTCTTCGGCCCTCCTTTGGCACCCAGGCTGCCTTGCAGGCCATCACAGAACAGGCTCAGGCTGTTGCAGTGGTATCCTGGCAGGCTCGTGTCCACTGTCTAGCTCCCTCCTAGAGAGGGCATGGGGTCCCCTCCAGCCCTTTGCCACTGCTGTCCTGGCACTTCAGTAGGAAGTCACGGTGCCCTGTGTGTCACGTGCCTCACTTCTTTGGCTTTCATCCTCTCAAACGTGCCCCACAAAATGTCAGGAAGGGGGGCAACTCCAAGTTTGCCTTAAACAAAGCCCTCCCTTCCTGTAGGAAGCAGTGCACTGCACGTGAGCTTTCTTTTTGACACAGACATGCACTTTGTCTCCGACACTTTAAAAGGGGCCTGTGAGATCAAAGATCTTCATGCAACACCTGTTCTAACACTCTTCTCAATGGCTACTGACCCATTCTTTGAGATTTTTATTTTGTGCAGGTGTTTTTCCCCCAGTGAGATTATAGCATTAAACCAAACAAAACTCCGAGTCTGTGTGTTCGTGTGGCT
Organism: Ondatra zibethicus; assembly: GCA_004026605.1. Lineage (NCBI taxonomy): Eukaryota > Metazoa > Chordata > Mammalia > Rodentia > Cricetidae > Ondatra > Ondatra zibethicus. The sequence goes on along the minus strand of PVIU01003420.1, from coordinate 122,492 downwards.
CTCCATGTTCACGCACAGTTATGTAGTTTTTCACAGCACATTTTCAGAGATAGTGGAGTTAAATCCCCAGCTGCCACTGTGCTGACTTACAAATGGTCTTTTGATAGTCTTTTATCAACAGTAAACTGAATAACTCGGAGGGATTAATGCAGAAAAGGGAGACAAGCATATTAAGGGGTGTTTGTGTCACAAGTGGAACACACCTGGCATCAGCCACTGTGCCTGCTGGTGCCCTCACACGTGGCCAAAGGAAAAGTGCAACCTGAATGGACTTCCAAGGTTGAAATGTATCTTAACTGCTACATAAAAGCATAAAAATTGTACATATGAATGAGTACCCATGGTGTTTCAATGCATGTTTACATTACATAATGCTCAAACCATATTCAAAAGATCACTCTCCTCAAACATTGATCGTTTCTTAAGGGTAAAACATTTAAAAATACCTTTTTAAAGCTTTTGGAAAGAACCACAACCCTATTGTTGTCTGTCATAGTGCTGCTGGGTAATAGTGTGCCAGGACTTCTTGCTGTCGCTTGATTGTGACCCACTGTCACCCTTTCTCACACACCCCCTTCCCAGCCTCAGGTAACCACCATTTCCCTCCCAACTTCTATGATGCTGAATTTTGTAGGCTCCACAGATAGATTCTGCTGTGCTCATCTGTCTGTGCCTGGCTTATCCACTTAACTCAAGGGTCTCTATTTTGTGAATGAGAAGATTCTGTTTTCTTTTTTATGGCTGAACGGTGGTCCATGACGCACGTGTACAGTGCTGTCTGTGTCCATTTAGCAGTAAATAGACATGGTTTCCATTTCTTTGTTGTTGTGCCACAACACACACATCTCTTTGCTATAGCATGTTCCTTTCCATATATACCTAGCATATAGGTATATGCTAGGTCATGTGATAGCTTTTTCCATTTTTCATTCCTCAGTGTGTAAATCAGGACCACAGTGAGATACCATTTCACCCTCTTAAGAAAGGTATTGTCAAAATGACACAAGCTATATCCTGGTGAGGCTGTGGATGTTGGGGGCTCCGTGAACTGTGGGAGGGGTGTAAATAAAGACAGCCACTATGGACACAATGTGGAGGATCAGAGTGCTGGAGACCTCCAGAGATCTTTGACTTAAAGTGAAGTAGGCTAAGTACAAGGCAACACCAGCAAAAAGACACTGTATAAGTCTGCCGACACACCGTCTACAAACCAGTGCTCACAACAGTGTGAGAACAGAAATAAAGCTTGTGGATTTTCTAGGTCTGTTTCCATATTTGTCTCTGCCTGAGCCCTGGCCAATGGCATCTTTAACGGGTAGAAAATTAAATTCACAGGGGTACACCAAAGACCTGGATAATCAAAATGATAATCAAATTGAACAAGAACAATTCTGGAGACACTGTATTGCCTGCCTTTAAGATATATTACAAAATGACAGTAATCAAAACAGCATATGTATATATGACCAGCTTTGCAGCAGACATAGGACAGATGGGGCAGAATAGAGAGCCCCGAAGTCAATCCACACACAAGTGTCTGGGAAACATGCTGAGTGTATGCACAGGAAAAGGATAGCTTCTTAACAAGCAGTATTTGCAAAACTGGATATGCACATGTTGAATGAAGATAGACCTTCACCTAACACAATACAAAATCAATTCAAATTAGAGGTAAGACTTAGATGTAAGACCTGGATTGTAAAAGTACCAGAAGAAAATGTAGAGACAAAGCCCTTTTGGCATTAGCCTGAGAAGTGACGTTTTGGGTATGAGCCCCAAAGCATTGAAAAAATGCAGTATAAGCAATATGTTATTGTGTCCATACTGCCAAAGAAGCCTGGAATAGAGTGAAGGTGTGATCTGAGGAAATGGGGGACATTTACCAGCCGCATGTCTGAGAAGTGCTAACATCCATTAAGATGTAACAAATGAATAACAAAACACAAAGTCAAATAGACTAATAACCCAATTAAATAATGGGCAAAGGACTTGAATATATGTTGTTCCAAAGAAGGCGTGCAAGTAACCAGCAGGTCTAAGAAACAAGACTCCATACCACTAATCTTTCTGAAAATGCTACTCAGACCATAGTGGAATGTCACTGCTGCCAGATGGTTGTCACCAAGTGTTGGCAGAGATTTCTGTCCTGCCCTTTCCTGCAGTCATTCAGTCCTATAGAAACACACAGAGGCCTACATTAATTATAAACTGATTGGCCTATTAGCTCAGGCTTCTTATTAACTCTTATAACTTATATTAGCCCATAATTCTTGCCTGTGCTAGCCACATGGCTTGGTACCTTTTTCGGTGAGACATTCTCATCTTGTTTCCTCTGTGTCTAGGTGACTACTGCAGACTGCACTTCCTCTTCCCAGAATTCTCCTGTTCTGGTCACCCCATCTCTACTTCCTGCCTGTCTACTGGCCAATCAGCATTTAATTAAAATACAATTGACAAGGTACAGACCATTGTCCTACAGTAACCAAGAAGGTGGCTGTCACCAAGAGGGTGTGAGATGTAAGACATGTTGTCCAGGGTGTGGAGAAAAAGGAAAGGCATGGGCACCATCCTGGCCACAACAGCAAGGGAACTGCAGAAATGACAAACAGAAGTACTGCGTAAACCAAGAATCCCACGTCCAGTACACATAGGAAGGAAATGAACCATGAACTATGTACTCCGTGTTTATTAAGGCACCAGTAACCACAGCTTAAGATACAGAAACAACTTAGTCCCTGACAGTAGATGGATGGGTAAAAAAATGAGACCTAAGTGCATAACAGGACACTATTCAGTCTCTAAAAAAAATCTGGCTGCTGTGACCATAGGGGTCAACTCAGAGGACATGCATGTGGCATCCAAGAAAGAATTCATGATAGAAGAGAACAGAATAGTGGTTACAGAGGAGGTGTCTCCATCATGCAGGATGAACGGGAGCTGGGTGTCTAGTACACAGCCTGGTGGGTGTCACTGCAATGCTGTATTGGGCACTGGGACAGGATACAAGGATGCACACATCCTGCGGTGCTCTTTGGGGTGACTGTGTGAGGCGAAGATCTGATCAGTGACACTATTTTACCCCATGTGTCTCATTGTTAAGTTTAAAGACGGCAACTTCGGTTATCAATGACTTTCAATAAGGCAGGTAAGATGCTGTGGCCTAGAATAGGGGGAAGGGGGTGGAGAGAGACGCTGGCTTTCCCTAGAAGTGCTTGTGGGAGGGCAAGTGTCCCCTGTGACCTCTCTATGTCCATGCCCACTGGACAGAGCAGCAGCAGTGCTCAAGACAGAGTTTCTGTCTGGCCACTGCAGTGTCCTGTGCTGACTCGGCTCCTCCACCAAGCTGGAGGGGGAACAGGACCGCGATTAGAGACTTAGCAGTTTGCTCCTCTGCTTTAGCTAGCTGTGAGCATGCTTCTGAAGAGAGTGAGGATCCCACCTTGATAATTTTGGGTGGGTCATAGGGTCCCTGTGGTCCCAGGCTGGAGGCCCACCTCCCATTCAGTGCTTTACTGTGTCTAGATGGCTAATGGCCATGGACCCACTTAGTATTCCACACACCCAGTTCTTTTCTCTAAATGGGACTCACCAGCAGGGTTTCATTTGTCCTCCAGGTACCACTGTGTGTTTGGGATCAACAGAATTTTAAAGTCATGATCTGTATATAGATATATTTTCCCCTTTTCTGCCTGGAAGCATTTTCAGCCTTTCTGCCAAAGTCGGTGCCTGTTAATCACTTAGCAAAGCAAAGTCCACATGCAAACACTGTAGCTGTGATGTGTCTGCATAAAAAGACACATAACAATGCCTCACAATGGCAGTTTGTGGAGCTCCATCTTTCATGCGATTGGATATTTCCCACTGAGTGGCATCCCCTAGCTCTTGGCCTTTGGAGACAGGGTCTTCCTGTATAGGCAAGAGTGTCCTGGAAAGCCCTGTTCTCCTGCCTTGCCATCCCCAGTGGTGGGATTAGAGAGGTGTGCCACCCCACTCAACTGCACTGAGGTTTTTCCATGGTAGAATCTGTTAGACTCGTCCTCATATCTCTCCAAGGCCCCTGGGTAATGTAAGCACTAAGAATATAAAAAGAAATGAATGGATGGATTCTCCCTTTGAGGCAAAGGGGGCACCCCGAGGAGAACCAGAGGGAATATCAGGGTGAGGGCAGGGAACAGGCATTCCTATGTGTGTGTGAGGGGGGTAGATGTGAGGGTACATCCGTGTGCATACTGTGTGCACACCCACACCGTGTGCACAGGTAGAAGGCCAGTCAGGAAGGTCGGTGTCTCCTACTCTTCTTACCCCATTGAGACAGCATCTCTCACCGAATCTCAGATTCTCTGTTGGGGGTTAGGTTGGCTGTCCAGCAAGCCCCAGCCGTCCTGGCTCCTCCCATGTGCTTCCTCTGCCCCAGCGCTGGAGCTGTGGTGTCTATCTTTTTACATAAGCCATGGCCCTCACGCTCACGCTGAAGCAGTAGTGCTGTTACGTTACTGAGCCATTTCCCCAGCCACTAGGACAGACATTTGAATGCCACCACAGGACAGCCTCCAGGTGACTTGCTGTGCAGATAGGACAGTATGCACGCGTTGGGGATAATGACACAGATGCTGGACAGCTGGGCATTCAAGGGAAAGACTGTGGGTCCCATGAGTGTGAGACCCCCTTATTCCAACCTCTGTTGGATGCAAGACAACATATGGCATACCTCCCAAGAAGAAAGCCATTTCCACTCTTCGTATCATGAGTTCCCTCACATAACTGGGAAGGAACAATGGGAAAGGGACGGGGTACCAAGTCTATCAGTGCATCTCTTCTGTCTCTGTCCCCTAGCACGGAAAGACCTAGGATGGCAGAGATTGACACCCATCCTCTCTTGTACCCTCTGCCTCCATGTGCTGAGTTCACCTGTTATCTGTGCATGACTTTTACCTGTCTGCCCAGGGCGTGGAAGGATGCTCCTTCCCAAAGGGCAGGTGTTGGGAGCATCAAGAGAGAGCCCTGGAAAGGGCACTGAGAGTAAGAACAAAGAGCAGCTGAGAACAAACAGAACACTTTGGAAGGGGTGGATGCGCTGCTCACGTGTCCCGGATAAGGACTTCTGATTTTACAGGCCTGACAGATAATCAAGGCCTTATTATACTGGGTGTCAGCCAGAGGGTAATATTTTCAGAGGGCAACTACTTAAAAAACAATTTCTGTCACACCGGCTGCCCATGCGTCAGGCGTGCCTGCCTCTGCGCCACTCTGCTGATTTGGAAATAAATTATGCTGATTGCTCCCGATATGAGGGGAATCCATCATCATTCCCCTTTGAATTCATCTGGCCACCCTGTAATCCACCCTCTTCCTCTGGGGTGTTAATGAGATCTCAAGGCCCTCCCCTGCAGGCCCCGTGCTGGGCTGCCATGGGGGGCTGGGACCCTGGACTCCCAGGGACCAACCCTCAGCAACCACTATGTCTTCCACTTTGCATGTGATTACTCTGAGCTTAGCCCCTTTTCTGAAGTTCTGGGAAAGCTGCCTGCTGGTTCCTGGATTGGCCTCTCCACCCTCAGGAAGGCAAAGGTGGTATTCACTTTTTTTCTCCATGTTTATTGTTCAAAAAACTTCTCTGCTGCGGATGGTTTTGAGCTGGAGAATTAATCGAACGTGAGCTTCTCCTTATGGGTCCCTGACCTGTTTCTTCCTTTAAGACAAGTGTGTTCTCAGCATTACTATAAGCGTTGTTTCCCTCTGTCCTATTTGGGGGTCTAGAATTCAGCTGGAGTGCTAGGTCTCAATAGCTGACTGCTTATTTCATTCGAAGACAAGGGCAAGATAAAGTATAGACACAAAAGTGTTGGAAGAAAGAAGTCCCAGTGAGAGTCCATTAGGGACTGTCACAGTGGCTCTGTGCGCATGGGTACTCTGCAGAGAGGGTTGATGGCCTCCATCACACTCTCAAGTGGTCTGTGACCACTGAATAACGAATGGGTGAACTAACTAAATGGGTAAATAAAAATAAATCACCAAGTACTGCAGGCACGCACGGCTGCTGCACTGTCAGTGGGCAGCACCGTCAAGGTTGTGTGAGTTCAAATGTGAGCTGACGAATGTTCCAATTTTCCTGGTGATCAGAGGCAGGTAGAGGTCAGAACCCAGGTCCTTGCTATTATAGGGTGTTCTTCCCAGAAAGCTCCTCCAAAGCATCCTAGTGAAACCCCAGACTCCCCTCCTTCCCCTTGCTGGTGCCTCACGCTGGCTCATGTCGAGTGTCACCTCCACACTCCCTATGCTGGTCCTGACTCTGACCAGGGATAATGTGATGACCTGGGGTCCCACTTTCCCTCCTTTCGTTCTCCCCACAGTGTCCGATTTGGTGAGCCCCAGTCACTAGGTTGTATGCCTGGCCTGGCTCCAGTCCTCTGGTTCTGTTATGGCAAACTATAGATAAGAGGGGCATGGCTTGTGAGACACTGGGCGCTGAGCACAGTGGCTGAGAGTTAGGTATAGCCCTACTTTGAGGATCCCTGAGACCACTTCTCAGATGAATTTGCAGTTCCCAGGGTGCAGGATCTGGAAGTCCTTGGATTCCAAGGCAGGGCATGTGTGCCCAAAGAGTACTATCATGATGTGGGTAAGGACTGCCATGAAGGTGAGACTCGAGCACTCATAGACTTGGGATTTGATGTTTGCAGAGAGATATACTCACTTGAGCCTAACTATATGGTTTCATTTTGCCTTCTTCCTCAGAGAGGTTCTCTCCATAGACCACTGGACAGGATTCCCCATTTCCACTGCAAGAGAACTGTTGCTTCCCAGGGGGCATACTATGTGTTAGGTGCTATGTGTTAAGTACTTTGTAGCACTCAGCTTGGCTCTGGCCACTCCTTCAGTTAGAAAGTCAATGCTATGCCTATTCTCCTGTCTGGATTCTCTTTCTGTCTCTCTTCTCTTTGTCTGTTTGTCTGTCTGCCTCTGTGTCTTTCTCGCTCTCTCCCTCTCTTCTCTTTTTCTCTGTGTGTGTTGTAGGTGTGCATGCATGTGCCCTTGTATATGTTAATATGGAAGTTAGAGGTTAACATCAAGTGTTTTCCTCAATGTCTCTTCACCTTACCTTTTGAAAACCCGAAGTTCTCTGACTTAGATGGGCAGGCCCCTTGTCTTGTCTATGTCTCCCTAGCTCTGGGATAACAGGTGCAGGCTACTTCACCCAGCTTCCACATGGGTTTGAACAGAGATCCTCAAGTTTGTTCAGCAAGCCTCTTACGGAGCCAATCACAGCCTCCAGTCCTGGCTGTTACTGCCTGTGCTGAGTGTTTCCAAAGGGTGGGGCTCTTCTCCTCAGGCGCTCTTTTTGAACTTGAGGGACAGCAGGCTCTTTTCCATGTGGTGGCCTTAGAACATTACATGACTGAGAAAAAGAAGTGTGCACTCTGTGAACACAGGGAGAGCGACAGGAGCGTTGGCTCCCTTGGTCCTTCTCTTTTGATAATTTCGAGGGTACCAGGGGCTAGGCGCTCTTTTGACCACTGTTCTTTATTTAGGAGAATGCCCTCAAGATGAAATTCTTCCTTTTAAAGAGTGCAGTAGCTTCCTAATGGAATTGAAGGCAACAGTGCACACCCGGTTATTAATGTACATGGCTAGCTAGCTGGACAAGTGCTTGAGTTTTGTTGGACATGTTGTCTGCCTTCTGCCAACATTCTGCTATCCCTAAACAGTGAGCACCCAGGCCCAGTTCTTGGACTCTAACACCATTCTGTGATTAAAGGAAATGGGGACCCTTGGAGAAATGGTTGATTCAAGAGGTGGCTCAGAGAGTAAAGGCTCTTGCTGCATAAGGCTGATGACCTGGATTTTATCCCCTGAACCCACAGACATATATGCATGTGAAATTTGTCCTCTTGTACATTTTACACATGGAGATTTGCATATCGATTTTAGAACTCAACAATGCTATTGAGACTGTGAGCATACCTCCAGATTATTCCCATTTTGATGTCCAGAACATGGAGTATGTGTGGACGTCAGAGAAATCAATTCCCTCCTTCCACTTGTGGGTTCAAGGGATAGAAGGATTCCCATGTAAGTGTAAGTTTCTATTGCTGATGTCTAGAATAGAAAGAAACAAACGTCGTACAGATCCTTCTGTTTGCTTGCTACAGCCCTCATAACAGAAAGGTACAAGGTGGCTTAGCCCGCAGAAATCCCCTTAGCTCCAGAGAAATCCAAGTTCAAGTTGTGACAGGGTTGCTTTATTCGGCGCAGGTGGCAGTCCTGACTCCATGGAACTCTTCTGTGCATGTCTGTGTTAAAATCCATCATGTTCAAGTTAGATTCAGGCCCACCCTGAAGAACTCATTTCCACTTGGTTTTTAAAGTCCTTATTATCAAACACAGATTCTGAAGCACTGGTGCTCGGGACTTCAACAGAATCCATTCCCATGCAGCATTACAGCTCACATTCTGCAACCTCTCCAAACTTGGTCCTAGCACACTGTCTTTCTAGACTCCATAGAATATTTTAGAAGATGGTCATGCCGTGTGGTGATAAATTCTGTTTAATCCCCAATTTCCCAATCTGATTTTTCAAATTTCTTTTTCTGGCTAATTTCCCCAGCTAGACTCATAAGCACATGGCTAAGCAGACCTCAGCCATCAGTGCTTTGCTCCTGAAGTCAGGGGAAGCATTTAGCCTGTCACATTAAGTCTGATGTCAGCTCAAGGTTCTTCATAAATGCCTTTATCAGCTTGAAGAGGTTCGTCGTCCCCCCCCCACTTTGATGTGTTTGATTTTTAATCATGAATGATTGTTAAATTTTGTCAGATGCTCTTTCTGTGAGATAATCATATAGTTTGGCTTTTAGTCTGTTAATTAGATGAATTACACATGACTTTTTTCTTTTTTTTTGGTGGAGTGAGGTGGGAGGAGACGGGGTCTTGCTATGTAGTCCAGGCTGGTCTTGAACTCAGGCCTCCCAAGTGGTAAATGCCGGGATGACAGCTGTGCAGCACCACACCCAGCCCGCATCAGGTTTTTAAATGCGAAAGACACATTGCGCTCTTGGCACAGACTGTCATTTTGCATTAGCCTCTTTATGTTGTTGGGTTCAGGCAGTAATTTTTGTGCTCTATGGTGTTGGCTGTAGTGCCTGCTAGGCTTTTCCTGCTGAGGAGTGGAGGACTGTCCTCTTCAGGCTCCTGGTTCTTTCCAGATACTTGAGGAATTCTGGGAGAAGACTTTTGCACATGCTCACTGAGGTAGGGTTTTCTTTGCAACTGTGATTTCAAATGATTCATATCACTTATTCTTTAGTAAAATCAGATCGTATCTTTCAAAAGATTCATCTAGTTCATGCCAAGTGTCAAATTACTGGTTTTCTGTTCCCTGTCTGGTTTCCAGAGCTTCTCAGCACTGCCTCTCCTTCCCACCTTGATCCGTGTTGGCTCTTACTCCTCCTCTTTTACCCATTTTGTTGATTTTTATCAAGGAACCAGTTTATTTTACTTATTGTTTGCTATACCCATCTCTTTTATCTTCTCATTTTCCACTTTGCATTTCATTATTAATATTTTATGCTTACATTTTGCTCTATATTTTAGTTTATTAAGATCATTTGGGTGGTGATGGCTAGCCGGGCAGTGGTGACGCACACCTTTAATCCCAGCACTCAGGAGGTAGAGGCAGGATGATCTCTGTGAGTTTGAGGCCAGCCTGGTCTATAGAATTAGTTCCAGGACAGCTAGGGCTATCAAAACTGCACCCCCAAAAAGATCATTAACTTGAGATCTGTTCATTCTATTTATTTTTTATTTACTCTTTGAAAACTTCATACATGTACATAGTATATCTTGACCATACCTACCTCTTGCTCCTACTTCCACTTGCCTTGAGGACTCCCTGACACATCACCATGACCTTATTTATTTACTCATTTATTTTAATCCACTGGATCAAGTTAGTGCTGTCTGCATGGACATGGGGTAATCCCCCGGGACATGGGAAGCTACCAATGACAAAAACGACTAAAGAAAAGTGACTTTTCTCTCCCCAGGAGTTATCAACTCCTAACAGCTCCACAGCTAGAGGCGGAGCCTCGGGATTTGCCACACCCCCACCCTGTTTCCATGCTGGACTTTTTAGCCAGCTTGATCTTGTGGGTCTAATGTGGGTACCCACAGCTTCTGTGAGTTCATGGGTTGCGACAGCCATGTCATGTCCAGAGGACAGTATTTCACAGTGCTCCTCCCCAGGAACAAATTTCAGGAATCTGTTCTCCTTTCACCACGGGTTTCTGGGATCAAGCTCAGGTTATCAGCCTCGTGCAGCAAGTGCGTTTACCCACTGAGCCATTTCACTTGCCCACTTGCCCTTGCTTTGTGCGGCAGATCACAGACACTTGAGATGGCTTTGTGCTCTGGATGAATTGCTCATGCATCATTAATGACCCTAGTAAGGCAGATATTCTTGTTAGGACCCCAATGATTCCAGCCTTCTGGAGCTCAGGTCTCGGTGGTAGACAGGGCCCATGGCTTACTTCTGGCCACTAGAGTGGCGAAGGTGGCAAGAAGAGCAGCAACATGGCACACAGCACAGAAAGTTGCCCCTAAGGTCACAGAAGCCCTCTAGCTTGAGCCTTGCATTTGCCTCCTTTTCTGTTCGTAGAGTCCCAAGAGGTATGTGGGAAATACATGTTCTTGCGTAGCTGTGGAAACAATGCTCACAATATTTTATAGACACACCCCATTCTGCACATCCCTTCGCCTGTAGATTTGGGTCATTTGTTTGGCTGATATGAACATTGGTATGCAAATATCTACTTGAGTCCCTGCCTTCAGGTCTGGGAGTATACACAGAAGTGGGGTTGCAGACTCACAGAAAGTCCATGCTTGGTTTCCTAGGGAGCAGATGAGCTGTTGCCCACAGAGGCTGCACACGTTCACATTCTTGCTAGCAACCTCAGAGCCTCCTCATTTGTTCCCATTGCAGGTTGCACCGTTAACAGTGCCTGTGCTAGTATCCTCGCAGCTGGAAAGTAGATCTCATTAAAGTTTTGCATTTGCATTTCTCTGATGATTAGCAATGTCTTTATAAGCTGTTTGTGTATTTTTAGAGAAATGTCTATTAAAGTCCTTTGACTATTTTTAAACTGAGGCTTATTTGTTATTATTATTACTATTATTATGCTGTAAGATTCTTTACTTATTCTAGATATTAATATCTTGCTAAATGTATGATTTGTAAATATTTTCTCTGACTCCATGAGCTGTCCTTTAATGCATGGAATATTTTACCTTTGATGGGTTCTAATTTATCTACATTTTCTTTTATTTGGTGTTCCTGGTGTCATATCCAAGAAATTATAACAAGAAGTTATGAGGTGCATGGGCTATGGGTTGAGTTTAATCTTCATTGTGTGGATACCTAGTTTTCCCATCATCCTTTGTTAAAGATTGGCCTCTCGTCATTGCATTGCTTCGTCCCTATGTCAAAATCAGCCATATATGTTAGAGTTTATTTCTGGCCTCAGGGCCTCAGTATTCTATACCATGGTGGATGTTTTATATTTTAAGTAGTTACTGCTTCTGTAGGTTCTAGTCTTCTATCTTGTTGGGTTTTGTTTAACTTACCTTCACTCTGCAAAGTTTTTCTTCCTTTTTTTGTGGCTTCTTTGGATTAATTAGTATATTATCGTTTTTAATCTTCCTTGTCTGTCCTTACTGGACTTCACGCTCTTGCTGGTACCCATTTTCCTCCTTGGCATGTTTGACTTCCATACCATCCTTTTCTCAATGGGGCTCCTGATTGGCGGAAACATGGCTAGTGGTTTAGCCATGTGTTTGTTAAGGTGCTGCTCACTCTTTTGTATAAAGCCTTGCATTGCTTTCCGCTGGCATTAAAGAAGAGCTTCTGCTAATATTCTAGAAGGGTGAGATGAGTTCTTGGCTCCTGAACAGATGAAGAAGCAGCCTGTGTCCCAGACACCATCTCTACACTGTGCAAGCCATCATGTTCCTTGGTACTCCATCCTTGTTGGTCCTCTCTTCTCCCTTTAACCTGTGGGCTTTTGCCTTAGCCATGGGCCCACTTGGCAATTCAGGGACATCCTTTGATATGGCTTTTTTTTTTCCGAAACAGGGCTTCTCTGTAGCTTTGGAGCCTGTTCTGGAACTAGCTCTTGTAGACCAGGCTGGACTCGAACTCACAGAGATCTGCCTGCCTCTACCTCCCAAGTGCTGGGATTAAAGGCAAGTGCCACCAACCGCCTGGCTTGATTTGGCCTTTTGATGAGCAGCCATGACCCCTTTGCCATTTTGCCTTTTTGTTGTTGTTGTACCTCTTTTCCTGTGACCCAACAAAATAGATTCTTGGAATGCACATTTTAGGGGAGGGGAACTTGCTTCTTGCTTTCCAATGGGGTGATATTCTGCCATGAGGTCAGGTGAGATAAATAACCAGACTCCTTACCAAATACAGAAGCCAGGGATTCCAATTTTAATCCAGTTTTAATCAAGATATGGACTGAAGGGAAATGAGAGGTGATGGAGTAAAGGTGACTTCTAGATAACTTGTGAGGGACTTGGTGATGAGAGAGACAAGAATTACCCCAAAATGCATTGTTAGTACTGAGAGTCAGAATGGAGAGGAAAAAGGAGTTTGGCCTCCAGCCCCGAGACTGCTATCTGCCCTGGTTAAACAGTAAAAGTGTCATGGATCTCCAGATCTGTGCCCCATGGGGGTAGGAATTCAGGGGCTGGAAAGCATTTTTTTTTGCAGGGTTAAGAGTGCCAAGTGAGATCAAGGTGCTGTTTCTGGACCTGTGTCTACCTGCTATCATCATGCTAAGCCACCATGAGAATTATCAGTTCTCAGTCCATGACAAGCAGGAAGCCTGCCTGCTGATAGCCCATCTGCATGGAAGGTCCACAATCAGTGCCTTCTTAGGGAGGGTTCAAGGTACGGCAAAGTGAGTGTCCTTGTTCTCACTATATTTAGGGAGAGCCATGCCTTGATTTTCTTAATTGTTCTTTGTCTCTTTCTTTTCTTTCCTTTCTCTAAGTGTTCTTCCTTCAACATCAGGTTACCTCAGGTTGTCACTATCCTGGAAAAGTCCATTGCTGTCATTTATGCCATTGGTTCTGGGATACTTATGCGGGTTCAGTGCCTTTCTGTAGCCTTGGAAAAGGGAGACTATTGAATGTCCCGCTTCCCATGTCCTCAAAGATCCCTGATTGCTGAGATACCCTATTGCCGTATTCTCAGCTCATTGCTTGGGATTTATGATGCTTAAGATGCAATCCAGTATGTTGGTTCAGTGTGCTAAGTCATCAGGTACTTAGATGAGACAACGAAGCCAAAAATGAGCTCATAAACAGTCACCAAAATTTCATGATTGCTTTTGGTCTGGAACCAAGGCTACCAGAATGAGGCCAGTGAGAATGGGCACACAGGAGAATTATTGCCGTGAGCAGTGACCTCATGCTCTGGAATACTCTGGAACACTTGCTACTTAGCAGTGACTGTGACTGGAGTTAGATGCCAGCTTTCTGCACTCAGCACTTTGCTCCCCTCTCTTCCTTCCTCTTCCTTTTCTCAGAGTCTCATACTGTGCCCCAAGCTGACCTGGCACTCGCTACATTGCAGTCCATGCCGGGGCCCAAACTCTTAGTGATTCCTCTGCCTCTGCCTCCCATGTCCTGAGGTTACAGGTGTGTGCCACCATGCCTGGATTAGTCTTTTCTCTTTCTGGATATAGTTGTGAAGTTGAAAAGATGACTTTTGTGTTATGTGATACCCTGACTGAGATAATTACAGCTCTCTGTGAATTCTTAGCAACTGCTTGTCTCTGAGCAGAATCACAGTGGTTTTTAATCACCAACATTTTAAAATAATGGCACCTGGTAGAGGGAAACCCACTCACAGCGAGGCACAAGCAGAACCTGGAAATCAGGACCTGGGAAAGCGTGGCCTCCATCTTCACCCATATGATCAGGACTCGGTGGTGTCCTCTATGGGTCATCCTCCATGATCTTTTAAATTCCTCCGTCAGCTTCCGGACTTCATGGAGTTGGTGCTTGGTCATGGTCACTCAGGGAAGGAACTGCGAAAGAACCTTGGTTGGGTGTGTGCCATACAGAGTGACTCCTTCCTCAGGATGTCCTGTGGCTTTGGGGAGCAGAGAACAGGAAAAAAAGAGAGGGGTAGAGAGAATGATACAAACGAAGGAGATATAATTGTCCCTTTTAAGACTTCTACCTAATTTCTACTTCCCAGGAGTATAGAATAAGTAGTTTTTCCTTCTTATTTAAAAAAAGAATTAATTTGATTTTTCTAATTGGAACACTTTCTACTCGCTGATTGCCAATTGGAGTCAGATCATGAATAAAAGTTTAGAATTACAATTCAAGAGAGTCATGCGGTTAAATAATTAAGTTATCTGCAAGAGAAAAAAAAAGCAAGTCTGGATAAGAAGGGCAAGTGGGGTTGGCTGGGTCTTCTGCCCAAAGCCAGTGCAGGGGATACAGGGGGAGATACGGGGAGATGGGTGAGCAGGTCCTCAGTGGCCAAGGCCAGCTGACTTCATTGGGCAGACAGTAGCAGAATCGTAGGAGGTGGGAGCCAGACCTGAGAGTCTAGGAGCAATACATGAAGATGAGATGTTTTTGCAGTTATGCCCATTCCTTTCCCCTTGCTCTGAGCTCTAGACTATGGTGCCAAAAACAAAAACAAACAAACAAACAAAAAACCCACAGAGCCAGCCAGAGAAATGTATCTCAGGACAGCTGGAAGTTAGGGATAAGCCTAGCCATTAATATCAGAATGACCTTGTGTCAGCCCACCCTTGAAGCCTCTCCTGCTCCTAATCCAGTGTAAGCCAGATCATCTGACCCTGAGCAGACCAGATGGACCAAGAATGGACTCCTTAAGGAATAAGAAGGTCTGTGTTCCAGGCTGTCAGGAAGTTGGCTTGCCAACTACTTCCGTCCACATGTTCAATAGGATTCACAGACATATCAAACCAGGCTGGGGACGCAGCTCAGATGATAGGGTGCCTGCCTGACATGCATGGCACACTGGGTTTGATCTCCAGCATGACATAAACTGAGCATGGTACTGCATGTTTGAATTCCAGAACTTGGGAGATGGAGGTAGAAGCTAAAAGCCATCCTCAAGTACACAGTGAGTTTGAGGTCAGTCTGGATTCCATGAGACCCTGCCTTTAAACAAACTGACAAAAATGAAAGTGGTGGTGGTGGTGGTGGTAGTGGTGGTGATGGTGGTGTTGGTGTTGGTGGTAGTGGTGGTGATGGTGGTAGTAGTGGTGATGGTGGAGGTGGTAGTGGTGGTAGTGATGATGGTGTTGTTGTTGTTGGTGGTGGTGGTGTTATTGGTGTTGGTGGTAGAGGAGGAGGAGGAGAAGGTCAGGAACAGTATCAACAAGGCGATGATCCATGTGTGGTGTTGGGTAGAGGTGGGCAGGAATGCTGACTAGACACAATGATGAGAACAACCAGTCAGTGTTAATCCAGAAGGGATGGCCCATCAGCACAGTGGGAACATCAAAGCCACTTCTCAGAGATGCCACAAGTCAAGTAGGGGCATCGGGAATGGAAGAACACAAATGCAGAACGTCTCAATGTGAAGTCTGTCATGTTTGAGACGGAGAAATGGCCTGGAGGGATCCATTGCTGGGTCAGACACAGCAGCAGAAAGGACTGGGAACTCAGACACACAGGAGTGGGAACTCCCCTAAGAACACAGGTGTTAAAAGCAGAAGAGCAGTCGGCGAGAGATGGCCCAGTGGTTGAGAGTGTTCACTGATCTTCCAGAGTCCTTCAGTGTGTTCCCCAGCACTCACATGACTCAGCCATGTAACTCCGATTCCAAGGGATCCAATGCCCTGTTTTGGCTTTCACTGGCATCTACATAGATGTAGTACATTTACATACATGCAGGCAAAAATGTTTTTAGACTCTTTTCAAAAGACAAGCAACTGGAGAGAAAACTACAAAGAAAGTAGAATTCTAGAAAAACAAAGGATAAGAGCAGTTAACTCCTAACTCCACACAGAAGCACAGAAAGGAGGAGCCACCCCTCCAGATCCGGAGATAAGGAAGGGAAGAGCATTGTGAAGAATGAGATCAAGCCGGCAAGGCAGAAGAAATCCCAGCACTAGGGGTGGAGCCAGGAGGATCAGGAATTGTCATCTCTGGCTTCATTGTGATTATAGAGGCCAGAGCAGGCAACCTGAGAACACCTCCAAGTAAAACAAAATGAGTTTATGTGCCTAATTTTCTACAAATAGGATGGATACATTCTTAAGGCCATCAAGAGGCCACACATTTCATAAGTATTAAAGAAACTGAAGAAAAATTCTCTCATATACACACCTAAAGAAACCATTGGTGTGGTTTGCGACATTGGAAAATGCGGCTGCAGTATGTCAGTACTTGGGAGCTTCCTACTTCCACCCTGTGCCCCTGAGCAGTTACCAGTCTTCTCTCCATTCTCTCCTTGTGGGAGGGTGTGGGGCAAAATTCCCTCTTGGGTCCTTAGGAAAGAAAGAACCCGATAGAGGCAGCTTGGGCACATTTGGCTGTACAGACGCTGTTAAGGAAACTGATGACCTACAGATCAACTCAGTATCAGTTCTGTGTGCCAGGGACCATTCAGAGCTTTGTGCCCACACTTCAGGTCTTTGCTGTGCTTTGGGGTGTCAGGGATGGCCAAGCAGAGTGCTGTAACACTTCTAGCTACACGAATTGGTAGCATACACACCCCACCTCTTGCGGCAGTTGGCCTTGCCTTCGTGCCCCCACCCTTGTGGAGACATACTCTCATGGCTCAGTTGGAAACTTTGGGCTCTGATGCCACTCCTCCCTTCTTTATGCTGTAACATTTCTTGATGCTGTGGCCAGTTACCAGGCAGAAGGAAGGGTTTGCTTGGCATTAGAGTTTGCAGGTATTGACCATCGTGGTAGGCAGGGAAGGTGCAGTGGGAAGAGCAGGAAGCTGGGCAGCAGGAACACGGCTGCATGACGTGCACAGTCAGGAAGGAGGGAGCTGAATGCTGGTACTCAGCTCTCTTGTTCCCTCTTGCCTGTCTATGCAGCCCTAGTCCCCAGTCCACATATAGTGTCTCCTACATTCAGGGTATGACTTCTCCTTCCCTCCACAGTTAAAGGGCTTGAAAGGTCCTCCAGACATGCCCAGACATGTTTCATGGTGACTCTAACCCCATCGAGTGTGTATTGAAGATGAGCTGTCACAAAGGTCACCCAGGACCCAGTACATACCTGGAGTGCATACTGCTCGGTGGTGGGTTTAGGAAGGACCACGCTTCCTCCACTCTCACTATGCCTAACACTGACATTAACACACAGTGTTAAGAACAAGTGAGAAAATGTGCAGGTCAGCTTTGAACAGGATTCGGCCCAGCGACAAAACAGGTGGACGACAGGGTCACTTTCAAACACCAAGGACTTGAAGTGAAGTCCAGGGTCAGCTTCAGACTGGCCAGGAGAATCCTATCCTTCCCCACCAGCTACTAGGAAATACATTTTCCTCGGTGGAGCTCCAGCTTGAGGTTCCATCTTACAGCCTGGAGAGTGATGTCACCGTGGGCGATTTCATTGCCCTGTAGGAGGGAGCTCCCAATGTCAGCAATGTCCTGCTTGCTCACGGGGTAGCCTAGTGCTATGGAAGACAGCCTTGAGTGAAATGGTCAACAGTACTTAAGACAAGTAAAGCTTCAATCAGGCTTCAGTAGTTTCTGATGGGTAGTGAGCAATGGTAACATACCACTTACACGCATGAGCAGCAGTGTGTGTGTGTGTTGTGGTATGTGCATGTTCGCATGCATAGTCATATGTGTGCATGCACGTGGGGACCAGAAATTGGTATCAGGTGTCTTCCTCTAAACTAAGGTCTCTCCCCGAGCACAAAGCTCACCGGCATGGCAGTCCAGGTAGCTAGCTTGCTTTGGGGATCCCTTGTCTTTGCCTCCAGAACTCTGGTATGACAAGCAGGCTGTCACACCCACTTGGCATTTCTATGGGTTCTGGGGGCCCAAACTCTGGTCTCCACACATACCATTTCTAAATTTCCTTATTAGAGTGGCGTGGAGGGCTGAAAACCCAACTGTGTAGATCTCTCTTTAAAGCCGTAAGTACTCATTTTGCCTCTCTCCATTAGGTATGTCTATCAAAACAGGCTGTGCGAAGAGTTCTTCTATTTACTGTAATTCTGTTGCTTTGGAGCACCTTGGGAATTCACACAGCCTGCTGTATTTATAGTTGATCCCCCTGTTTCCATGGCTCTCAAACTACTAAAGCAACAACAACGGGGCTGGCACTGCATGTTTTTGTGCCCGATGAATTCCCTACTTAAACTCGCCCAATCTTTTCCTAAGTCCGTCATCTAACACAGGACTTTCCCAAAAGATAAAATGAAGACGCACCACTCAAAAATGTAAGGAAATTATGTAATCTGCAATGTGAATCCCAAGACAATCCCTTGAATTAATGGTGGGTGTGGGATGGCAGACAGGTGAGGAGGCACCAGGGCTGTCTGAACACGAGGTGATGGGGAAAGACAGTACCAGTCCTTGCACATCCCCCACATCCAAACTCGGCTCAGCCCCTGTCCACGCCAATCCCTAACCCTTGCTTGCTCTCCTTGGGATTTAACTAAGGGTATGACCTGCACAGCCTGGGGTTCCAGGGCCACTTTCCTGAGAGGTTGTTGCTGTGATCTTCATCTCCCCTGGACTGTGCCCTTGCATCCCAGCTGGGATTCCCTCCCATGACACAGGCTCCACATTCACACAAAGGCTTTGTTTTCCCCTCCACTGAGACTGTACTACATGCTGACCCTCCTGCTGCATGGAGGTGCAGGGACCCGGAGAGAAAAGGTCCTCTACTTCTCTCAGGCTCCAGTCAGTCATCGCCACTCCCATCGCTCCACTTGTGGGTTCTTATCAGACACAGGGCAGTCCCAGTCTCCCTCCTGAAAAGCATCTCTGCAGGCTTGACTTCCACGCAAGGACGACGAGAAGCCCGTGTCTGCTCACTGAACCTCCCCTGTCTGCTGGATGTCAAGCCAGCCATCCAACACTGTGTGGTTCACATTTGAATCTGCAGGTCTGTTCTCTGCCCCTGAGTTAGGAGCTTCTGAAAGAGGGTATTTTCCCTCAGTCTTTGTTTCCTCAATAACTCCATGCTGTACATCTTTAAGGAACTCAAAGGTAGTCTGAATAAATCAATAGCATTTTATTCCTCTGAACAATTTCTCATTTCAATGACTATAAAAAAAATCCTAATAGGAACTGTCATTTCTCCTTCCCTCATTTGTTTTTGTTTATTGAAGCTGTGCTGGATAGCATTGGCCTGGGAGGAAGCTGAGCCCACATTCTGCATACACTTGGGAAGCTTGCTCAACAATAAATAGGTCGTTATTAAAGACAGATGTGGACATGACTGCCCAAAACCAAACTACTGAATGAAGTAGTCCATAGTGAGCCACTGGCAGACAAAGTAAATTCAGGGGCTGTGGCTGTAGTAGTAGTAGAAGTGTGTGTGTGTGTGTGTGTGTGTGTGTGTGTGTGTGTGTGTGTGTGTGTTGATTTGGGACGCTTCTAACATTTTTTAAACCAAACTATACTCTTATTAACACTAATGATACAAAAGAATATTTTACCTCAAAAAATCTTTATATATATATACATATGTATTTATGTGTATATGTGTATATATATGTTGAAAATATGAAACAACAGGAAAGAATTAAAAGCACACACTCCTAGAGAGAGGAGCTAGATTTCTCTTGAAGAAACTGTTGTAGGTAACCCCAGCGCTGTTCTTTATTGCTTCTGAGTATAAAAACTGCTCAGAGTTCAAGCCCACAGGAAGGCTAACATTAGACAAATTACAAAGAGTTCATGAGAATACAATTAAGAATGGCAAAGAAGCTGAGCTCACTGGGGAAAAGACAGCAAAAGACAGGACCATTTATGATCTTCTTGTGAGCCACTGTTGCTTGATACAGGGAGTCCACGACAATGAGTTAGTTCTAAACAGCCAGGAAGAAATTCTTGTGTCCTCCAAAGTTGCCCAGATATGAAACTGATGACATCTTCTGCACTAGTCTCCATTTGCTCAACATAAAACCTATAGTTAACAATGATAATTAAAAACCTAAATTGGATGGCAAAGAATTGAGCGGTAGACTAAATCGCCTTTTGACAGTGAGTTGCAGACACCGTCTTCTTGGGAGGGAGGGCAGATTCTGTAACAGGGACACAATTTGGTTTGCATTTCCAGCGTGCAAGCCAACCTTCTCTGGCCAACCGGAGGCAATCACATGGCGTTTGTGTGTCTATCTGCATAGTTTTCCGTTGAGTGTGAATGTGACTTGCAGGGCCACAAAGGGGCTTAGAGAATCTTTAATTTCATATTCTGACCAGTTGGCCCTATTTGTTTGCTTTGAATCACTCGTTTCAATAAGGTGAAAACGTGTGCTAATCCTCCATTCATCAGGCGCCTGGGTGCGTGTGAAATGGATCATGTGGACAAAATAAACCCCAGCCAGACGCAACCTGCCTTTGTCCCCTAAGCTGCTTCGAGGGGACCCTTCACAGGTACCAAGAAGCCATTCCGGCCACTTCACGTGCTTTTGAAGACCCTTCCCTTTTTCTCGTTTCGCACATTACTCAGGCACAGAAGAAAAGCTAAAGGCGGGCGTCGGATGAGGAGAGTTGAAGGAGCCGAACCCATTTTCCACACACAGAGATAATTGGCACGGCAGGAATTTTGGAGAGCTGAATTAAATGAATAAGTTGTGACATGGGAAAAACTGAAAAGGACAGCAGTGTTCTGGCTCACACAGAATCGCTACCTTGGTAAGCGTTTTTCTTGAAGACCAATTGATAAAACAGGACAAAAATGTTTTTCCCCATTAATTGCTTTCAAACACTGTCCTGTTAAATACCCAATTAAAAGGCAGAAGTGTGGTCTTCTGTTTGCCTCTAATGACTGTTTTAAGAGGCTGGGGTGGATGGAGAGGAGGGATGGGAGAGGAGGAAAGGAAATAATGGAAGAGCCTAGCATTCTCTTTCATGGGCTGTAGAATAAAAAGATCAATGAAGGAGGTTTATCACGGCTCTGGCCCACAAGAGCCTCAAACACAACAAGACTGCATACCTCTTCTGAAAGGGACTTCTTTAGAACTGACATATCTAAATGCATTTGCACACACAACTAAGCGCCCAGGTTAATGGATGCACAAGAAAGTATTTGGTCAGCTCAGAATATCTGACATCTGACATTTATCAAGTAATTTCAAATTGTGACAGTCTAAACATTGCTCTAAGCTGGAGGTAAAAAGACAACATTTAAAAAGTAAGCAGTGTCAGTCGTGCTTGGGCCACATCAGGAATTTGTAAAAACACAGAAGAGGGCTTGAACGTGGCTGCTGTGTCTGGGCAAGGGGCAGGAGACTGGGCTAAGGGGAGAGAAAGGGCTGGCCAGTGCGCTTTCAGCATAGCCCTCTCCAACACTTGCCTCCCATTCTCTTTCCTCCTGGGCTCCTTTCTCTGTCTCCCAACCCACGGAGTGAGATAAATGAAGACAGTAAACCCTGTCCTTTACTCTGTAGAGCATCAAATGATTAGGGAATGATGAGAAAGAGTTGAACAAACTTAGTCTGTTTCTATGAATTCTTCCTGATTCAGCTCAGAAGAGGGACTGGTCCCTAAAAGATGCTAAGAACGGCAGTGGCATTGAAGCTGTTATTTGAAGGTGGCACCTAGTACCTTAGGGATGCGAGTTCAGAAGCTGGGAGAGAGCCCGGCCAGTGAGGTCTGTGTGTGACATAGTGGCTCAGTGTTGTGCAACATCCCCTGTAGATTTGAATTTTTGTTTAGCCGACAAATCTCAATGTTAGTGAAAACGACTGGTATTTCCTAGGCCCCGATTGCCTGCAGGATTGTTTTAAAGCGCTTTTCTTTTATGAGCTCACTGATTCACATAAAAACCTACCACCAGGGTGTGAATCCTAACGTGATTCTTATCTCATAGCTGAAGAATCTAGGGTCCCAAATATGAACTAAAATGCTCATGTACATAGTCAAAAAGTCCTAGAGTTCTTGTTGAATCTTATGACTACCCAAAGAGGCTGTGCAAGGTCAATACCTCTTCATTAATTTGTTCCTTTAAAATGATGTCTTTGCAAAGATGTTGACTTAGGTACATTTGGGAATTTATACAGTGCAGTATATAAGGATGGAAAACAGGATGGTGAGAACCATCATGTTCACATATGGGGCACTTGATCCTAGCTACGCCCTCTTAAGTTCTTAAAGCCAGCGTGGTGGCTCATGGAGGCGTTCTCTGCAGGAATTCACTTGCAGGTGTTAGAGATGGGGTGGGCGATCTGGACACAGCAGCGTCAGGACGCAGGACAAGCTCCACACTGCTTTTCTGTTTATTTGTTTGTTTTTCAACACAGAATTTCTCTGTGTAGCAGTCCTGACTGTCCTAGATCTCACTTTGTAGACCAGGCTGGCCTTGAACTCACAGAGATCCTCCTGCCTCTGCCTCCCCAGTGCTGGGATTAAAGGCGTTCGCCACCACCCCATGCTGCTTTCTAACTGTATCCACAGAAGTTCTAAGAACAAGATGAGCACAGCACCATGGGCCAGGGCAGTGTCCAGCAGAACCAATAAGAAAGGTGTGGTTTCATTGGCTCCCTAGTCATTCAGAGAAAAGCAGATGTCAGAAACATGCATGAGGTGTCCTGGTGATGTGACTTTGGAAACAGGAGAGGGACTGGGGCCTCTCAGGATAACATCTTCCAATACTGTCCACTTTCTACTTGAAATAGCTTAGATTTCTGTTCCCTCTCTAACACAGTGTCTGAGGCACCATCTTTGGCTGTGTCATTACAAGAGGGAGTGGCAAAACAAACACCCACACAGACCAGTCTTTGAAATCTGGGCCCCCACACAGCTTCAGTACCACCCGCAACTGAACAGAAAAATGGCCAAAGTCTCCAGATTCTGAGAGTAGACAAGTGGAGGACGCCAGGATCAGAAATTCTGGAACTCCAGCTGGTATCCTCTCACCCTCCAGTCTTCAGTGCCTGTCATTCGCAGAATCGAGGGTAAGAGACACAGGAAATGGAGCAAACGACTCTGTTTCTGGGACCTCTCACTGGCCTTTTGCAAGGTGGAAGCGGGCATTTTATCATGATGCAGCAAGTGTTCAAGTGCAGCCATCCACAGCACTGGGTAGAGCTCTGCCGATGGGAAGCCCCTCGCTGATGCAGGCCTGGGTCTGAGACCTCACTGTGCAAGTGACCACAGCAGCGGAGACGCCTGTGACTGGTGACAGCACTGAGCACCTGCCCTCCCGAGGTACTGACCGATTACCAGACCAAGAGGAATAAACATGCAGTGTATTCATCTGTCACCCTGTGGTTCCTGGGTAGGGACAGGGAGTGCTGGGAGCTCTAGGATAACTGGGTGTGTGCTGGGTTGAAGTCTGGGTCAGAGGTACATGAATGCTGAGATGGTTTATGGGTTAAACTCATTGAGTTTAACAACTCACTTTGGATTTGTGCAAACATTTGGCCTTAAGCTAAACCAATACCAAGAAGGCTGAGGGATGTTAGACTCATGTAGGCTGAACCACCACCAGCTGCAACCATCCTTGGCTATGTGATCTATTATTTATGCCATACTGGGGGCATTTGTATCTGATGCCCCAGTACAGGGCCAGAACTCACATGAGTATTTTCCAGACACCAGATCTTACCCCCAAAGGACGAGAGGCTAGAGGGCAGGAAAGCCACATACAAAGTGTCTTAGGAGGTAGAGACCACACTGAGAGGACACAGGACCAATACTGGCAGTGAAATGCAGCCCACCAACATGTGGGAACAAGAAACCAGGAGAGCTGGTATGCAGAGCACTGAGAACTGGCATTTTGGGGTAACCATAGCCTCTCAGTGACTTGGAGGATAACAAAGACTTTTAGGCTCTGGTTGGTTTATTGTTATGAGTTGTATTTGAAATCATAAATGTGAAGATGGGATTTCTTATTTTTCCCAGACATGTAAATTTCATGTTCAAAATAATTTCTCGGCTTCCTTCTGAAGAATTGAAATAATCTTTTTGGATGTTGCTTGGTTTTAGTGAGATATCAAGCCAGGTGTGGAAAAGTCAGGCCCGGAGGGACACCATAGTTATGTTAGTACCTGAAGGTAGAGGCAGGAAGGTCAGAGGTTCAAGTTCATCCTCAGCTACATAATGAGTTTGATGCCAGCTGAGCTACAGGAGACACTTGTCAGGGTCACATGGCTGAGGTCCCACCTGACATTCCCACAGCAATGCTAGGAGTTCTCTTCCCGGAGCTATGTTATAGATCCAGAGGGAGATGGAGGGTGCTGGGTTCTGTAGGGCATGTGTAGTGGGAAGTGGAGAGAAGGACCCTTCCTTCAACAGCCTCAGAAAGAGACAGGAGTGGCCCAATCCTCAACTGTCCTGGGGTCATGCAACTGGAGTCTCTTCCAGTCCTGGGCTACATTCTGAGCCTTTCAGCTTACTGAACTGGTCAAACTGGATGCAATGGAGAGATAGAAACTGATACCAAAGGAATGAATGTCCCTAAGGCTCAGATCCTCACTGAACAGTCTCATTGTAACTTTATTTTCCCCAAGAAATCCTAGGCTTTTCATCTAATCACCTGGAATTCTTCTCACAGTTGAAACAAATCTTAAGAACAAGCTTATCAACATCACTTACATTTAAAAAGACCTCATTAAAACAACTATTTATTAAAGTCCACAGTTCAGAAATAAATTTAGGAGCTAAATTAACAGAAAAGAAGATGAAGGGAAGGGATAATTGCCACAACACATCTCAGAGAGCGTTATTTAATTTACCATAATAATAAGAATTATGAGCTCTGCACATTTGCAATTTCTTAGCTATTTAGTTTGCCATGAAACATTAAGAGGAAATAAAAGAGGAACAAAAAGAATAATTGAGTACAGAACATTATAATGAACTGTTGAGGCCTCATTCCCATTACCAAGTTGATCGATACTGGAATTCATTGTTCTATCTCTTATTTACACACTCTTAAAGGAGCCATGCCACTTGCATCACTGAAATTGATAGTAATGCATGGGATGCAGGAATTCTGGGGGAGGTGCTTATATGTGGGGACAGGGTGAGGGTGCTGGGTCGAATGGTCCACGAGGGGCTGAAGAGCTGAATCATCATGGCTTGCTGGCTGCTAACATTTGGCACAGGGCATTTCCTACAAGCACAGTCTCAACTTTGTCCCTGCCTCATTGGCTTGCTGGGGCTGGACCTTACGGAACTCCAGTATCTGGTGTGTCTCATTCTATCTCTGCCTCAGCACTGCTTGTGGATAATGTCTGAGCCCTAATTCACAGATGCAGACCTCTTGATGGAAGATTTACACGTAAGGCTCACTTACAAAGTATTGGTTCCTAAGTGTGAGGCTGCGTTTTATTGTATTAAGATATGCTTATAGGAACATGAATCCCTTATTACAAATGTACTTCTTCTTAACACTTTATTTGTAATTCAGTTGCTTTAATTTAAAAATTTTCCACATTAAAGTGGAGTTAGAAATAGAGAAGAGGCCGTTAGACTAGCCTGCGAGACATATTTCAACCAAGCATACAGCTATCATCTCAGGGCTGCTCAAGGAGTAGAGATGACGGTGAGAGCATCACTAGTTCTTTTAGAAAACACTCTGAGCTTCAGAATTAGCCATCACCTTTAGTGGAAGGTAACCTGAAAACAGATCTCTATCATAAAGGGGAGGAGGTGGGCACACTCGCTAGGAGGGGAGTTTCTAACCCTAACCAAATCCTTAAGAGCTTCAAGGCACTGATTTTTATTCTGTGAAATACACACATTGTGTGTGCGATTCTTTACCGTGTGTCATCTACTGCTAAAAACCAAGCTCTCTTCTTCCTTTGTCAGTTGCCTCATCGTCACTGGGTGCCATTTTTCAGGGATCCCTAGTTCTCTACTCTTGAAACAAAATGTCCCCTTGGAGATGGCGCCTGTTGCTTTGGCCCCACAAATACAATGCTTCTCCATTAGATAGTATTGTCTCTCCTCCAGACGCTATCACCGTGACTGCTAGTTTGGCCACTTCCTGGCCGGTTTCTACCTCACGCATCCCTGGTGTCCTCACCTCCAGCAAACTTGAACTCCTTTCCAATGGTACCCACCTACCTGCGAACATCCCAAGAAAGCCCCTGCCACTGGTCCCTCCGCAGTCACCTGTCTGTGGGGCCTGACTTCCCTTCCTCTGTGGCACTGGTGTAGAGTCATACTGTAACAGGTAACAGTGCCCACTAAACACACATCTAAAGTTATTTTACAATGCAGAGAAGTGTAACGTATCATTGCCCCGTAGACCCTTGATCTATATTTCACCCTTTTGATCAGCCCATACATGTGTGACCAGAAGCAAAAGTACTTCTTAAGGAAATGGTGAGAGTGCTCCACCCCCTTCCAGCCCCCAAAACGGCAAGGCCCATTTTCAATGTATTTGTCATCAACTCATTCTCAAATTTTCTGTTAGCCACAGCTGTTTAAGAGGATCTATTCCCTCCCCTGCCTACCCCTGTCATCTCCAGGAGCCTACCAACTCCCCTAGTAGGATCTAAGAGAAGAGTTCCCCTGAGCCCAGTCCTTCAGTGTGCTAAGAATTCCTCACCCTGTGGGTAACCTGCAGTCTACTGTGGGTCCCCAGGTTCCTTGGCTCCCCTTCCTTGGAACACCTCTTATTTCAAGGGATCTCATCCTGAGCAGCTTTGAGGGTTCACATGCCCGTCTGCCCACTCACGCATCATTGGCATGGGCACATGGCAGTTTGTTTGATAACGTATTTCTTGAAGCATTTCATGAATGGCTTCAAACCTGCCAGCTCAGCTCTCTCAAGAAGTGTGACTCAGGATGCTGCAAATGCATTTCTTTCTCCTATCTTGAGACTTCACTGTCTTTTCTCACTCCCCCTCCCACCCCATCCTCTCTGTTCGGTAATAGTCATCTGGAATTTTAATTACAAATTTTGTTGCTTGCTTTTTCCTTTGTGTTTTATTTCTCCTCCTCCTTCTTCTTCACCAGATGACCAGCTGGCCTCTAAGTTGAACAGGACGTGTCACTTAGGATGACCGTGAACGTCTGACCCTCCTGCCGCTACTTCCTGGGTGTTAGGATAACAGGGGAGCTCTGTCACATTGGTTTGGCATGGTTTGGTTTGGTGCTGGGAACCAAAACCAGGGCTCTGTGCATTGGGTAAGCACCGTGTCCACAGAACAACACTCCCTCCCCACACCATGCACCATGTTCACTGTCTTTGTTTGGTTGTTTGTATGTTTCTCGAGACAGGGTTTCTCTGTGTAACAGCCCTGGTTGTCCTGGAACTAGCTCTTGTAGACCAGGCTGGCCCTAAACTCACAGAGATCCGCCTGCCTCTGCCTCCAGAGTGCTGGGATTAAAGGCATGCACCACCACCGCCCAGCTGTTCATTGTCTTAATGTGTTTCCCTAGTATTTGTCTTTGGGCTTCCCAGCTATACTCTCAACAATTCAGTCTATATCTGGGTTTTCTGATCTGTTTTGCTACTCTTCACACCCCAAATCAGTATTTTCTCTTATGTTCTGGTTTTTGTTTGCTGGGATAACTTCACCGTGAGTTTCTTCAGAAAGCTCTAACCATTGGGAACTGTCTGACATCTACTTTCAGAAACACCTTTGTCATGCCACTGCATGTGTATAAAAATGGAGCAGGCATCAAATTCCAGACCCCAAATATAAACTCTGAAGACATTATCTCACGTTCATGTGTAGATACTGGCAGCAATGAGCTTGGGGACATTCTGGTCATGGAGGAACTACAACCTTATGAGGTGGACCCCCTCAGTCTGGAATCTCAGAGTTGTGTTTGGTCTTATGTGTACAGCAGCCCACGCCTCTCCAGTTGAGGCAGAGCCTTTTCTTAGACTTGCCTTCTCTTGTGTCTTTTATCATGTCTCCTTGTTTGCCCTACAGTCTTGTGTCTCTACAGTTCTTTACTTGTCTTTGATTCTGTTGATGGGAAAGAAACTTCTGTGGTTTAGATGTCCCAAGAGCACAGCCCCCAAGGAGGTAGTATGGGAGGTAGAACTCGGTAAGAGGATTGTGGGCCCCAGCCTCTCTGGCTTCCTAATTTCTGAGTGGTTTCTTCTAGGCATACACTTTGTCAGAAGCCAGGCCAAGGAGCCACCTAGTATCTCACTCAGCCTCAGAAGCTATGAGCTAAGTAAACCCTCCTAGGAGCCTTCCTCAGGTTTCATTATAGCCGTGGAAAATGGGCTTCTACTACCGTAGCTCAGGTCTGACCCTGACTTCACAGCTCTGCTGACTCCTACCGTCGAAACCGTCCGCTGAGGTCTTCTTTCTGCACTCACACTTCTGATCCATGAGATCCTTGGTAAATTATTTTTCATGTCAGCTGCTCTTTCATATGCATGAATAACCTCTCTGTCTCCACATGCCTTAATTGTCAGTACTGGGCTCTCTTTTGTTACCATTTAGTATATCCTCTTCAACAGCATCTTTTTCTCACATTGTATGTGGCATCTTTCTTCACATCGTCATTTTCTCTCAAGTGTGAAGTCACTCTCTCCCTCAGAGAAGACATGCTTTCTAGCTGGGCTGTAGACAGGCAAGGGCATCTTTTTATCATATGGGAATGGGCTGGGGACATACTGGGGACAGGGTGAGGCTCTGGATCTGTTTGATAGGAGCAGCTCCAGTCCCCACAGGCTCACATGTTTAGACACCAGGTACCTAGCTGGTGACACTGTTTAGGAAGGACATGGATCTGGCTGGTGGGGGCTGGCCACTGGGGCTGGGCAGGCCCTGCTTCTGCTCCTGGTTTCACTGCACGCAAGCATGAGGCTGCCCTCACATCACACGCTCCCTGCATGACACACTGCGGTCCTCAAAATGGAAATCTCAATCCAAGACAAATCCTTCCTCCCTAAGACACTTTCTGTCAGGACTTTTGTTACAGTGCCAGACAAAAAGTAACTAATGTTGGCATCCAAAACAGACAGGCGAGGGGGCGGGGGGAGTTCTGCAGCTCTGGAGTGGGGCGCCGCTGCAGGGAACAATGCCTTAGTGAACAGAAACTACAAGGGAAAGTCAGGGGTTACCAGAAGCAAATGAGTGTTTCAGGAAACAGAGGTGCCAATTAACTTGATTTACTCATGATGCACAGTGTGTGTGTGCTGAGGGTCACACTGGACTCCGTGTGGATGGATAATTAGCATGTGTCAAATTAAAGATAGTAGGAAGTCCTCTGACATCCTTTTCCTTGTGAGCCCCCCCTTGGCTGCTTCTCTGGGGAAGTTAGCAGAGGTTGGCTCTCTCCATCTCGGGGTCATGGAACACTGCCTTGATACCAAACAGACTTCTTTCATACTCTGGGGAGGACAGCTGCTTCCAAAAGCTGCAGTGACTACCCTGCATGTGCCTCTGCCTTGTGAGAGCAAGGCTGCAGGTGAATCGTTCAGTGGTGAATATGTTGGATCAAATGCAATTTATTTTGAGAATTTCCAAAGATGGTGAAATCCCCTCTTAGCTCTACCTGGGCAGACAAGCTAGCCTAAACACAAGTTTCAGGTTCAGTGGATTACCAACCACCAAAAGGAAGGCAGAGAGAAACAGAAGATGGCTCACATCATCCTCTGGCCTAGAGTACACACACTCAGGAGCAGGATACATACCCCCCAACACACACACACATGCATACTCTCCCCACACAAAAGAAATTTAAACTAATTCCATCCCAAGCCTAGATGGGAGTAATTTGATTCTACATATAGTGGGTGTAGTTTACACGCTTACAAATGCTGCACATTACCAAGTGTTTTTAAGATTTAATTTTTATTTATATGTATATGTAGTCTTTGTGTGTGTATGCTTTGCGTGTGGGTACCCGAGGAAGCCAGAAAAGGACACCTGATCCTCTAGATCTGGGAGGACAGGCGACTGTGTGCCATCGTGTGAGTGCTGGTAATGGAACTCAAATCCTCGGCAGAGCAGCCAGTGCTAGTTTCTTCAGAGCCTCTCTCCAGCTCCACTGCTGAGATTTTAATCTTCATCATTCCCTAAGGTAAAGATTTTTATGTTTTACCTAAAAGAATGTATTTGACTATCTTTAGAAAAATGGGGGAGGGGAGAGTGACTGTAATTAGCCATACACCCAAACCAGGCAGTTAGACTGAACTCTAACATCTGTCTCATGTGACCACTGGGCATCCAGGCCCACTAGGAACATCCATGACACCTGCTCCTCCTGGCCTCAAAGATGGGGATTTATCCGCAACCTACTCTGTCCCCGATGGACTGTTACAAGATTTTGAACAACGGAACAAAAAGGACAACAGTAACGTTTTATTATAGTGACCCTCCCCACAGATATTTTAAAGAGGTTTGGCCCACATCCTGTGTCAATGAATTCTTGAGAGGTCTGATTTATGCATGCCAAGGACAAGAAACGAATTGCCAGGAAATGCATCGTAGGTGGAGAGACTGAACGGAGAAGAGGGCAGCCCTGCCTCACCAAACAATGCTGACAGGACAGCAGGCCCAAAGGAGGTTTCATGTTGTCTGGGTGACTGTCACTCCCCTCTCTTCATTTAATTTTAAAGAAGAACTCTAGGTCACTCTAGGTCATCCTGTGATGGAGGTGACTCAAAATCAAAACTGAGCCTTTACAGTTGTACCTCTGTCTTGGTGGTGGAGGACTGAAGGAAAGAGAGACGCCTATGTGGCGTGAGGCCGCTGGATGCTGCAGGCAGGAAACCTGGCGCTTCTGACATGCACCAGGAGCGCAGGGGCTGGGGGTGAGATGAAGATGTGGTGCCGGCCTTTGAGGCATGAGCTCTGCAGAAGCCACCTGGGTCGGCGGGACACTAGGAGAGAGACTGCACCTGTGGAGGGATGTACCCTTACTTTGTGGTTATTTTGCCATTTTGCACACATCTTTGCGTCTTGAGACTGGCCTCAGTTTCTATTGCGGAGTAGCACAGTCCAGGTGTCTTGGAAATGACAGGCACACATGTTTCATGCTGGTGAAGAAGATTCTGGTGAGGTCTTTTGTTCTGGGCTTAGGATGCCTTTTAAAAGGCACCAGTCCTGCTCCTGAGGCCCCACCATGGCAAGCTCATCATTCCTTGAAGGCTCTCCCCCAGCACTGCCCCTCTGGGCCATCAGTTTGCGAGTGTACGAGTGTTCATATGGAACATGGAAGCCTCGTGGCCATAATTCCTGCCAGACCACAGTCACTGGGGGAAGATGGGAACCAGGGCCGGGAATGCTGGCAACTCCTTGATCTGCATTGAGAAGGTGATAGGAAAATCTCTGGCGAGACAGAAACTCCTGTGCCCAAGAGACACAACACTACCACTCTGGAACCTTCTTTGTACCACGGGCCATGTGGTAGCTTCAGGGGCTTCACTTGTTGAATGAGTTTGGGCAGTGTTCCTTTGTGTATCTGAGACTCAGTGTCCTCCATTATAAAGTGTACCCCAGAGTGCCACCTCCTCAGAATGTAGAGAAGATGAGTGGGGTGGAGCTGGTAGGTGAGAGGCCATAGCTCAAGGCCTGTCCTGGGTGTAGTTCTCTCCTCTGCTAATCTTCCTCTCAAACAGCTTCAAAAGTCAGCTTCAACTGTTCCCACAGGAAGCCACATGCCTCAAAAGGTCTTTTGCTTCCAATTACAAGCTGCTTGGCCCCTTCTCTTACCCACCTGTGTTTCCAAGCTGTTCTTGGGTTAGAAGTCATATTCATAAAGCTTAGGACCTTTTATGGGGAGTAGAGAGTGGCTGGAACTCTCCTTGCAAGTTTTAGAAAGATAGGTGCAGCCGAGCATAGTGGCACACGCCTTTAATCCCAGCACTCAGGAAGCAGAGGCAGGCAGATCTCTGTGAGTTCAAGGCCAGCTTGATCTACAGAGAGAGTTCCAGGTCAGACAGGGCTACACAACACAGTGAAACCCTGTGTTGAAAAGAAAAGAAAGAGAGAAAGGAACGGAGGGAGGGAGGAAGAGAGAGAGAGAGAGAGAGAGAGAGAGAGAGAGAGAGAGAGGTCTAGTCAGCCTCCATCGATGGCTTGTGGGCCCCAGATCCTTGTCATGCTTATGGGCCACAGCTCAGATCTCAGGGCCACCTAGTGATTGTGACTCTGCACTCTCTGTGCTGTGACTCCCATGGAGTCCCTAATGTCTTCACACCATAAACACATGCCCCTGCCTCTGCTCCAGATACCACGGTGGAAAATCATACCTCCAGGTCACACTTACTGTGTGCTGTTGCACTCTCTCTGCGCATACTGTCCACGATGTGGAATGAGCCTTCCAAAGAAGTGGCCAAAGAACTCTAGCAGACGGGTGAGGCTGTGATCAGAACCACATCTCAAGTGTCTGGGAAAGGGTTGGACTTGTCTTCTTCCCAAGGGTGATGACCTGTCACCTGAGTTGCAGTAAAGATCCCTGCTTGAGGAAGGTCCCCGCAATCCTGACCCCTTCCATCCTATCCCACAATGTGTGCAGAGAGCAGAGCACACAAGCTTTAGATTTCCTTTTAGGACATTCTTGGTTCCTGGTTGGCAGGTGGCATCCCTGAGATACACAACACAGGATTCCCTCATCTGCCTCCTTCCTGGTCCTGGTTAGAGCATGATTTCTGTCTGACTGGAAGTCTAAGTACCGGTTGACGTCACTGAAGGGGCAGGGAGCTAGATGGCACTAAGTGCTGCAGCATGTGGATGCCCGCTGCCACCATGCCTCCTCTCTGAGGGGCAGTTGGCATGACAGAGCAGTAGAAGAAGCTTGCTTCTCCGTCCGCATGGGGCCAGCAGCATCCAGAAAGCAGAGCAACAGGCAGGTGTGCCTCCTACCCAGTAGGTATGGACTAATTCTGGGATGGTCATTTGAACTTCTGAGCTCAAGCTGCGATCGGCTGCGTGTGTGAGCATCATTGCACGTCTGCGGTCCACATTCTGCACACTAGCGGTTCTCCCAGGAAGCCCTCCTCTGACAGTTCACCCTTTGCCAGGCTGCGGGTCACCAGGGCACCACACACTGTGCAGCTCGTCCCTTTCTGTTATCCTCATAGCCACTGTCTCTCTTGGATGACCGTGGTGGCACCTGCAGCTACTGATCATCACTCCCATGGGCTGAGGACCCACTGTGAGAGCAGGACTCTGACAGCATGGACAGATCCACAGGAGGATAGAGACCAGCTCCACACCTGGTCTAGAATTGGGAGGTGGGGATCCCCCACACGAAGAGAGGACTTGTGATTTGGATTCCTGCAGCAGGTGCTAGGAAGCGCGGTGAGGCCACAGGGCAGAGAACGAATGCCACAGGAAGCCAGAGACTGCCTGCAAGGTACATGCAAATCCCTTTGGCGAGGGTGTGCAGTGGTCTCCAGGAACCCAGTGGGGAAAGAGTAGCTATTGCTTTTCATTTCTTTATCTTTTAAATTTTGTACTGAGTACCTGCTGATACATTTTTATACAACTAAATTAGATTATTTCAATGTTCAATGTAGTAGCAGGCATGCTTAAAGGGCATTGTGGTATAGAAACACAAAAATACATGGAAAATATGTATTTACATACAGAAGCGTCCTTTGCACAATATTTGCAACAGTGAAAATGTAAAACTAATTTGCATATGGGTTTCTAAGAACATAGACAGCATACAAAATGATTATCACTTGTATCTAGTCAGGCAGAAGAATGGGGTAGCTGAGAATCTACTCTCTGCATGTTTGGGAACAGATTTACTTGTCTTCCTGGGTTGGGTAATTATATCCCTGATGATGCTGTGAGATGCGCTGTCCCTAACCTCAGACACATGGAAATGTTTCCCTCCTTTGGGATGTGGCAGCATCCAGCCAGCATAGATGTCAACTAAGCATTTAATATACATTAAATTACTTATTTTCTTATAAATTAATTTTTATTTTAAATTGCCCTCAGGAAAATAGAATTAAGCACTTTTAAAGATGTGCATGTAGATAGTTTTAATTATGTACTTCATAATTAAGGCTGTAACAAGGACACAAGCAAATGTTAGAGGGGTAGCGGGGTCAGCGGTGGTAATAGGCACTGTTTTGAGTGTGGGCTTCCGACTGATTTGTGACATCAAAGTTCTACATTGTTGCTCTAATTTCTAGTACATTAAAATTGACATTTCTTGGAAATAGGGTCATTGGAAAGTGGCTAGTTAAATTAAGATGGGGTCATTAGCATGGGCTGGACCACCGTGGTAGTATGCTTCTTCATTAATTACTTTTCTATGGCTATGGTAAAACACTATGACCAAGGAAACTTACAGATGGAAGGGCGCATTTGGTCTACAGTTCCAGAGGGATAAGAGGCCCTCACTGTCACAGCGGGGAAGAGCGGCAGCATGCTGGCATGGTGACCAGAGCAGCAAGTTAGGAGCGCACAAGCACCAAGCACGGAGAGGACACTTGAAATGATGGTAGTTTTTAAACTCTCAAAGCCCTACCCTGAAGGAAGTGATATACTTCCTTCAGCAAGGGCACACCTCCTAAGCCTCACCTAACAGAACCATCGACTGAGGACTAAGTATTTAAAGGCCCCAGAATATGGGGAACATCATATTCAAATCAATACAGCTCCTGAGGAAAACTTAGACACAGGTGGACAAAGAGGGACAAGACCACATGACAATGAAGACAGGGATTGGGCGATAATCCCCAAAGTCCCAGAACACCAGAAGCTGCCAGGTGCCACATCAGCTGGTGGACCAGGGCCAGATGCACCTTCACAGCCTCAGCCAGAGCTGGCTGCCACCTCTGGAGCTGAATCTGTGCCCTCAGAAATTATTATCGCCCAGTCAGTGACACTTTGCCTCAGCCACCCATGGAGGCCTGGGCAACCTATACACAGAGACTCATACTAGCTGGTGGAGCTCTCTGCAACTTGGTTCCACAGCTTCCTGAGGTGTAGAGGATGCTGGGAATGCAGCCTCAAGCTCCGTCAGTCTCCCAGGTAGATTTGGCTCAAATTCTCCTTCATATCAGCCCATCTTCCATCACCATTGCCCTGCCTAGGATCTCCTGTCCCTCCTTAGCTAGTATGTCCTTGTTTGTCTGTGAAGTTCAGGTTCATGGTTTCTATCAGTTTCCCCCAGCTATCCACATGGACCCCTCCCTGCAATTAGCAGATGGATGACTTTCTTCTCCAGCTGTCCCATGCCTCCCTACTCCTGCTCTTCACCAGTCAGTCCTGCACAGATTCCTGTCTTGGCAGGCAGTAATGTCCCTGTACGTTACTGTGTCTCTGCAAGGTCTGGATCGATGCTTACATTTGCTGTTTTTGGGTAACTTACTTGAATAGGATTTTTGACTTCTCTGGAGTCTGAGTGATACTCTAAATATTGCATGGCTCCACCTGCTCCTTCAGCCCTTCCTTCAGTGAAGCTTGCTGGCTACTGAGAGGAATGTAGTTCCTGTGGGACACCATCTTTGACTATCAATGTGGACCGTGGCAGTAACATCCTAGTAACATCTGTCCTCCTCCTCCCTTGCATTTTAAGGCCACTTGGTAGTTTAGAGCTAGAATCAAGACCCTTAAAGTCCAAATACAGGTAAGCCACAGGAAACAAAGAGCCATTGCAAAGCACAGTGGAGACACTAAAGGTCTTCACCCAGGATGGGAGGGCATCTGGATGGGCATAGAGACACTGAAGGTCTTCACCCAGGATGGGAGGGCACCTGGGTGGGTATAGAAATACCAAAGGTTTTCGTCCAGGACAGGGAGGGTATCTGGGTTGGTTTGAAGGCACTGAAGGTTTTCGTCTGGGATGGTCTGTAGGGATAATGAAACTGTTGTATCACCGCAAATGGGGCTGTTTGTGACTGCAGCATAGCTGAACAATATAAGAACTAAGAAATTCTTGTTTTCCTATTTTCTGAGCCTTGGTTTAACTTAGCTTCTGAGTTTTAAGATGACTTCTGTTATCTGGATGTTATGGGAAGAATGAGACGTGGCTTATTTTAAGCCTCTCAAATTAAAATGCCATTTCCAACAGTGCCATAAAAGCTGAATCACCAACCCGACATCAGACAGAAGACTGATCTACAAAATATACAAAGAACTCAAGAAACTTGTCATCAGAAGAACAAATAATCCAATAAAAAATGAAGTACAGACCTAAACAGAGAACTCTCAGCAGACGAATCTCAGATGGTTGAAAGACACCTAAGGAAATGTTCAACATCCTTAGCCATCAGAGAAATGCAAATCAAAACAACTCTGAGATTCCATCTTACACCTGTCAGAATGGCCAAAATCAAAAACACTGATGACAGCTTATGCTGGAGAGGATGTAGGATGCAAACTTGTACAGCCACTTTGGAAATCAATATGGGGATTTCTCAGAAAATTAGGAAACAATCTACATCAACACCCATCAATACCACTCTTGGGCATATACCTAAAGGAAGCTCAATCATACCACAAGGACATGTGCTCAACTATGTTCATGGCAGCATTATTCATAATAGCCAGAACCTGGGAACAACCTAGACGCCCCTCAACCAAAGAATGAATAAAGAAAATGTGGTACTACTCAGCGATAAAAAAAGTAATGACATCTTGAAATTTGCAGGCAAATGGATAAATCTAGAAAAACCTTTATTGCATGAGGTAACCCAGACTCAGAAAGACAAGTATAATATGTACTCACTCATAAGTGGATTTTAGACATAAAGCAAAGAAAAACCAGCCTACAATCCACAATCCCAGAGAACCTAGACAACAAAGAGGACCATAAGAGAGACATACATGGATCTAAGTAGGAAGAAAAAAGACAAGATCTCCTGAGTAAACTAGGAGCATGGGGGGTCATGAGAGAGGGTAGAATGGAAGAGGGGAGAAACGGCGAGTGGAGAATAATGTATAGCGCAATAAAAAAACAAAACAAAACAAAAAAAAAGCTGAATCAAAAGGAACCTTGTAGGTAACCGGATCCTCCTGGCATTACAGATACCTGTAGCCTCTGCAAAGGTGCCAACTCTCAGTGCCAGAGTGGGTGGCATGGCAGTGCACTGCCTCACTGTGGCCCAACCCTAACCTGTTGGAAGTCCCACTCGGAGACAGGCACTTGATGTTGTCACAAGAACATGGTCTTAACACCAGAAAAAAACAAACCCAGTGTGCTTATTTTCTACAGCAATGTAACAATTCATTGCAAACCAGCTCTGAAGACAGCACTCCTTTGCGGTGTCACCATTCCTGCAGACCCACAGATCCTAGCCAGATGTGCTGTCTCTCTGCTGGGACCCCAGGAATCATCCAACCAAGGGTGTGGCTCAGCTTGTGTGCCTATCAGCAGAGTTCATCCTCCCTAGCTGTAAAACTCATGGTCTTGCCTCTTGACAGCCAGTCAGAGAATCCCAGGCTGTGTCTGGCCTCACCTGGAGAGGCTGGCACCCCCAGGCAGTCTGCGTTTCAACTGATGGAAAGTCTACTCGCTGGGGACTCCAATTACGTCTTTGAAATCCCTTAGCTTGCTGCAGACGCAACCTAATTTTGAGAATAGATTTATTCCTAGTTTGAGAGGTGATGCTGCACTGGTCTGTGTACCCGAGGAGAGTGATGTGAACTCTCATTGCATCCTAACAGCCACACAGGTCTCAGGCTCCAGGTCTGGAGTGCAGCCATGTGCAGTTTGGTGGGTTTCCGAAACAGAGACAGGTGAGCACCTTTCAATACTGTGAGTGGCAAGCTTCGGCCCAGATCTATGTTGGTGGAGATTGGAGCTACCTTATGGTTCTGCCAAACCTTTTTGCTTAGCCCAACAGAATCACAAGATTTAGGCTTAGCCTCCCCCAGCCCTGGGGTTGTCATATCTGGCCAGTCCAGGTCTCTGGAGTGTTTGCTTTGGACTGCTAGACCATGTTCTGCTGATCCAACACAACATCAAGGCTGGCAGGCATACAGCCCTGAGAGAGAAGTGCTTCATGGTCCTTGACTTGGACTCTGTGGCAAGGGTAGAGTTGTGTGAGGTCTGTAGAATCATGCTTCTGAATTTTACTGCATGGGGCCTGGTTAAACCCAGATATTGTTCAAGTGAACAACCGAATGCCTTTTTCAGACTCCAGGAAGGTCATTACAGGGTTCTGAGAATATAAAAGGCACTCCAGGTGACGGTGGACAAGGAACATGGAAGGAAGTCTTCTGGCTGGGTCGCAAAGGTAGACATGGCAGGAAGCTTGTGTTCCCTCGCTGACCTCATGGTACTGTGAGACACCAGGATTTGGGGGCCGATGCTGATTTGATTGCCCAGACCTCATGGAGCACCAACTGCATCTAGCTCCAGAGACTCGGAGGGCGGCTCAGCATGCTCATCTTTGAGAAAGGAGAGGGCCTCACAGAGTGAGACAGTACTGACTCTGGCAGGTGGAGGGAGCATGGGGGACAGGGCAGTGTGTGTTTGCTGTCAGGGAGGCCTCTTTTATAGGATTCTGGATGTTTCCTTTACCTTGAGGAATAGTATTGCAAGTCCCTGTACAAAGGCAAAAAACTCTGGTTGCCATGGCAATAGCCAATCTAAGGAAGCTGTGACCTACATCATGACTGAGAAAAATAGTACCTTGTCTGTGTCATCACAGCCATCGCTTCCCGGATCAGGCGAGGCCGCGTCCGTCACCTAGAGTGAACCCTCTCACCTCAGGGGGAGGGAAGCAATACTCTACCTACTGCAGAAACTTCGGGGGACAACACAGGTCGTGGAGACTGCTGCTGCAGAATTGCAGACCAGTGGAGTCAGCCAGGCTCTGCTCTGCACAGGAACCTCTGCAGAAGGCCTTGTCAGACTCCAGTCTCCCCTCCAGACATGGAGAGGCCTGGGTAGGCTGCTGGGAAGGGGGGCCTGCAACACAGGGCCTGGGGAGCTGCAAGCCACCTGCCTGCTCATTCTCACACAGTGTGCCTGCTGCACATAGTAGACAGTACACACACCACCCACACACTGCACACCGTGCACACACACATATGTACATACACCCCATGCAGACACCATGCACACAATGTGTATATACCATATGCCATCCACTACCACACACATCAGGCATACACATGCACACATGTCAGGCACATATCACACATAAACATACCAGATACGTACATCACATATCACATACAGAGTCTGACGATGTACATACACCACATACATTGTGCACACAACACACATTGGACATGACACACACCATCACTATGTCTTGTACACACACTGTACATCTCATACATATGTGCAAACTATGCATGCTACTCACTATGTACAATTTCATACATACACATTATGTACACAATGCATACCTTGAACAGCTTCATACACCATTCCCTGTACACACACACTCCCTCTGTGTGTGCATACTGAACACACACATGCACACACGCATGCACGCTTCCTCTTTGGAAAGCTTTGGTATTACAGTGATGACGTGACATGTGTCTGTCAGTTCTAGTTATGTTCTCAACAGGATGATTAGATATTATTCCATGTTCTGTTCCAGCCAGAAATGCTGAGGGGAAGTTGCCAACTTGCCAAGAAAGCTCTCTGTGAGTGTGGCCTCCAGCAGGTCTGTCAGTGCGCAGTGGGAAGGGTAGGGAAGGAACCAGGCTAACTCTTTCCCTCCCAGCATCCTCACCTCTATGTGTGTGGTTGCTCCTCTGGCGGCTTGGGCCCTATAGCCTCCCTGTAAAGAGCCCCACGACATCTCCTTGGCCTTAAGTGGTAGCCTCCTCCAATGGCTGGGGCTTGGAAACTGGCCAGAAGCACAATGCTGCATTGTGAAATGGATGCGTCCCCAGTTGCCTCTGCTATCCCCTTTCTTCCTCATCTGGGACATCCAGGTGTCTGGGGACAATTGAGGACAGGCAGGGAATCAAGGTTGCTGTCTGCCACTGTCAGGGACACTGACGGAAGCTTGGGGCCTTTGAAAGGCAATGCTAAAATTGTTTGCCTCTGGAGGCCACCTGGTCTCTCTTACATCTGTCGGGAGTCTGGCTCTGAGTCTCAGCAGCACTGGTAATTCGCTCCAAACTTGGTGTAGTGTCAACATTAGTGACATGGCAACTCAGGCAGTCCCTGGGGCTCTATGCGCATCCTGTCAGCCAGGGAGTCTGTCCCCATCCTCAGGAGGATACCCAGGACCCACATCCTTAGAAGGATCAAGTCACAGTACCTGCCACTGTCTCCAGCCCAGAGCATGGTCCCCATGGCATTTGAAGTGGCACTTAACCCAGCATGTTGTGCTTTGGGCTGAGCTCTGAGCCTACACAGCTGCTTCCCTTTCTTTTATTTCTCTCCTCAAACAGCAGGCCGGGATGCTTGGGACTCGGGATAAAAATAGAAACACTGTCTCCAATTATTTTCTTGTTATTTCTAAAGTAATGAGAGCCTGGGTTTAGTTTTTTCACCTATCCAGTTTGAAGCAGGCACAGCTTTTCCACTGGGCTTCTTCACTGCTTCTGCCCAGCCTGGCCACAACAGCCCTTTTCCTTTCCTCAGCAGATGAGGACACTGGCCCATAGGCTGTTCTTTCTCTCCTGCTGGAGGCTCACCTGTTCAGTGTTCTATCCTTCAGAGTCCCTCAGAGGCTGGGTCTAACATCAAAGCCCCCCATAATCCAGCCTCATACATGTTCCTGTTAAGGAAAGATACATTGTATCACAGACTTGGCAATATTCCTTTTGGTGTCGGGGGATGGGAAGTAGGAAGCAGAATTATCAACTCTGCTCTCATCTCTTCTGACTGGCTGTGTGACGAAACTCCAAAGAAGCAAGGCTTCCTTTTCACCCTAACTGTCGGTGCCCATCCACTGCAGCCAAAGAGGCTGCCCTCCCGCAGATTCAGGAAAATGCTTCTCCCCAAGGAGCCCATTCATCTAGGATGTGTCACTAAAATTGTCAAAAGAAAATGACTGTCAACGACTAAAGACTAGGAGATGGTGAGCCCTGTGAACATCCACTGGAGCCTGCTAGCAAGACTTTAACTTCTGGTTTCCATCTTTTTCTATTTTATAGACATACACAACCACAATCAGCCTTCTAGTCCACTGAGTCTACTGTGTCACATTGGGGGCTGGGTAGTGCTGGGGTGCTCATCACCAGAGTTCTGACAGCATGTCTCTCCTAATGGGACAGAGGGGTTCTACAAATGAGGAAGTCTTGGGAAAGGTCTAGCCCTTTCTCCCACAAGGAAGGCATCAGAGGGAGGATGTTGAGAGAGATTGACCCATAGCCTGAAAGGATGAGGCTACGAAACTGTCATCCACATCAGTTCAGTGGCGATCATGGTGGGTCCTGCTGTCACTGCAGTGGTAATCCTGGGCATAGTGGCTCTGGGAAAAGTGATGAGAGGCTTCACTTATAGTCTGGTTTCTGCCACCAAGATGGCAAGGGCTTTGATCAGTGAGATCAGAGTCACACAAGGAGACTCCTAACAGGTGTTTGGCTAGGGCAGGTGATGTGACAGATGACAGATGCGTCCCCCATAGGGCTATTATGGATGGAATGCTTTTATAGTGAGGATGCATAGAACCTGTTCCAGTACCCCACCAGGTCTATGTAAGTGGCACCGTGGACACCACATGGGTGTGATCTGCTCACTGGCACTGTTAGTCTCAACATTCATACCGCTGTCAGTGTTACTGTGACTGTGCTACGGAGTCAACATGGGTGTTAGCATCTGTGTTCTGTAGTGTGAAAGCCAGCTCAGTGGTGGGGCAGGTGGAGATATTCTAGTCTATTGTTTTTATTATCTTCTAGTCATTGGAGACATCACAGAGGACAGTGGCATGCCTAATCCGTGTCTCTCTCCAGAACTTGTACCTGCTGTGACACCCTATCTCTTTCTTTCTGTGCACTTTCACCCTAGAACATTCTTCTGAAGGTCCTCCCTATTCCCAGGTTCCTGAGTGGTGTGGGAGAATTGTCTGTATTCTGTCAATCATGTTTTAAATAAACGCTGATTGGCCAGGCTGGAAGTATAGGTGGAAAAACCAGACAGTAAGTAGAGGTGGAACAATGAGAACAGGAGTATTCTGGGAAGGAGGAAGTTCTTTCTGCAGTCCTGCCCAGATCACCGAAGAAGCAGGATGTGACCTGCCCCACTGAAAAACTTACTGAGCCATGTGGCTAACATAGATAAGAATAATGGGTTAATATAAGCTATAAGAGCTAATAAGAAGCCTGAGCTAATGGGTCAATCAGTTTATCATTAAGATAGACTCTCTGTGTGATTTTCTCTGGGACTAAACGGCTGGGGGACCGGGAAGGACATAAATCCCAACACGCGAAATCGCATGTTACACCTGAGTATATTATGGGATGAGTGGCTTGGACGTCTGAGTAGTAATAGGGGTTCTCCTAGATTCTTAGCAACACATTGGTTCTTAGACTCATCCAGTTACAGGGTCTTCCTCTCTGGGCAC
Organism: Ondatra zibethicus; assembly: GCA_004026605.1. Classification (NCBI taxonomy): domain Eukaryota; kingdom Metazoa; phylum Chordata; class Mammalia; order Rodentia; family Cricetidae; genus Ondatra; species Ondatra zibethicus. Next base: position 79,928 of record PVIU01003420.1, on the reverse strand, counting down.
ATATCGACAGAACTCATATAGGCCTGCTTTGTGAATGAAGCCTCCTCCTGGTGCCAGGCATGGGATCTGCCCACGTGGGAAGGCCTGAGCTCTATACCCAGAGCCCCCTCCCCTTGCCTGTCTATTCTTCCCATGCTTTGTGGTTGGGAGGCGCTGCGTCCCACGTGCCGGCCGGCAGTTGGCATTCTGATGCAGTTTGTAATCAGGCTGTGGCTTCACTCATTACTGGCTCTTGAAGGGATTCTTCAGACTCAGCAAGAACAGTCCCACTGTCAGATGACAGCCTACCCCTCCCACTCTGTCCAGCAGCCCAGCAACAGGGAAAGAACCATTTGCATCCTGGCACCTTAGACAGCAGCAAGCTATCACTCAGCTTCACCTTCCCAAATTTCCCGGCTCCCCTAAGCTGGGTGGCACCATCTGCATTGGAGCCCCAGAGTTCTAAAAGATATTGGATACTGTCATCCTAGGCTGCGTTGTAACATAGGCTGTAGTCAGAGACAAGACTGAGAATGAGAACATCGGTATGCAGTTACATAATTTAAACCCATGGGAGATGAAGAGGAGGCATCACAATTCAGCTAGAAACACAGTAAAGTGTGTGAGCATGTGTGTGATGTTTGCAGAGTGCATATGCACGTGTGTGTGTGTGTACACATGGATCCAGCCAAAGAAAAACATTCAGCAGTGTAAAGAGACATGGGAAGAGTACGTGAAATAAAAAAGTAGATTAGACAAAGTCTTCTATGATTTTAAAAAAATCTTTATTAATATTTTATTTTATGTGAATGGGTGTTTGGCCAGCACGCTGTGACTAAGAGATGGGGCTTCTGAGAAATGTCTAGGTCACAGGATAGGGCCCTCATGCATGAGGTTAGTGCCCTTCTAAGAGGGCACAGGGAGTACTTGTTTGTTTCCGTTCTCCTCAAACCTCAACATCTAGTCTCTCCTCCTTCCTGGCTCCTATCTGATGCAGCTCCCTTTAGATACACAGAGCCTTTCTCCCCTGGGCACAGGCAGATATCTCTGTAAGATGCCCCTTCTCCATCCACATCCTTATTTGCATGCCACTTCACCAGCAAATACTGATGCATGCTCTTTCTCAAGTCTCTGACATCCCACAAATGCCCCTCACCTGCCCCTGGCCCCCTCTCCAACCTTCTTCTTAGCCCAGTGTAAAAGATATCCACTCTTCCATCATTTCTGGGAAATTGCACTGCTTCAAGCCACCAAAAGTTTCCCAATCCAGGGTGTTTCCTGGTCAACAATGGAGTCCTGCCTCCATGAGCAAGGCCTGTCTCCTTGACAGGCTCTGTTTATCTTGTGGTACCTAAAAACATCCTGTCCAAGACTGCCTTTGGTGTCGTTCATGCCCTCAGCGATTCCACTGGGGTGCGTATCTGGGGAGGAGCCAGCTCACATCCTGAGCTACCTCATCTACCCATGCCTAAGGCTACACATTGTCTGGATTTTTAATCCCCTGTAAATATGACATGCTCTGAAATCCTGATAGAACATAAATCTGAACCCTGTTTCTCTGCCACTCTCCACTTCTGCTGTTTTCCCCCGACCCCCAACTTTGAACCTAGGCCTGAGCAACAGAAAGAACACAGTGCTTCCTACTGGTCCTGCTGGGGCTCAGGAGAGATCTGCCGCACCATGGCAGCCATCGGTCCAGTTACTCCTGGTAGTGGCAGTGCTGGGCCCAGGCCTTCTCCTCACTTTTCAGGTCCCACCTCAGAGCCGCCCTTGGCTTCTGCCCTTTGCACCCGTTACCCAGTTCACCTGCAACTCTTGTAGGCTGTGCCTTCAGAGCGCACCAAGACCTGACCTGTCACAACCACGCGGTCACGTTCATCGGCTGCAAGCCACCCTCCATCCTCAACCCGTTCAGCAGTTGAGTCTCCGCAGACATCGTTGTGTGAGTCCATTCTTTGGCTTTTGACTCATTCTCTTGGGGTGAGCTCATGTTTATTGGAATTTTGTTTGTGAAGATTTTCCCAAGGTCTGATATGAAGTTAGGCTCCTGTGAGGTGCACTTTGCTTCTTCAGGGGCTGGAGTCTAACTAAGCACAGAGCACTATAGAGCAGCATCTCCACTCGTGCTGCCATGGACCACTGGACCAGGTTTTTTCCTTAAGCACATCCCTTGAAGACCTCCAGTGAGGACTTTGCAGGAAGGTACCCGCAAATCTGTGCTTCAGTATTGACTTGAAATTTGGGCCCCATATTCTACCTTAAGAGACCATGAGAGGAAATGGCAAGTCCACCTAACTTCTTCAATCTCAAAACAAAATTGGCTTGTCTTATTTCTCTTTCTCTTCTCTGTCAGTGCTGATAGGCATGCCCACTGACCCCATCTGTGTACTCCCTCTCTAGGGTCCTGCTCAAGACCCTCCCACCATGGTTCTTCTGCTGTTGTAGAGGGGTGTGTGTGTGTGTGTGTGTGTGTGTGTGTGTGTGAAGTAAAAGAACAACCTGCACTGGTATTTCTTAGACATTGCCTACCTTGGATTTTGGAACAAGCTCTCCCATTGACCTGGAACTCACTAAGTAAGCTAGACTGGTATGCCAGTGAGCTCCAGAGATTTATCCATCTCTGCCTCCCCAGTGCTGGGATTACAAGTGCATGCCACCATACCCAACTTTCTGTATGTGAGTTCTGGGCATCAAACTCGGGTCCTCATACTTTCAAGGCAAGCATCTTACTGAGTCATCTCCCCAACAACCCCTGACGACCACTCAGTAGACTTTCCTGGATCCACAATGTCTTTATCTTGTGTCTCATGCTAATTTTTTGTTGCTGATTCAGCCTAAACTCATTCCTTGAGCTAGATCTTGTCTCCTGGTTCTCCTTAGGCCTATCTAGTGCCACATGTGAGCAGGACATGGTGCTGCCCCAAATGACTCCATGTTTGGTGAGGAGGGCTCTGTGACTGTGCTGAAGTTCTGAAGACAGAATGAGGGTCTGTATAATACCCCAATTCCCAGACCCACAGACCTCTGCTTGACGGGCTCTGCCAGTGGAAGCCAACATAAAAGGATGGTACAGCAGCCACAGACGGCATTCCCCCGTGTACCCAGCATCTGCTACCCTCATCACACAGCTGTGCCTTTTCTCTAGCTTTGGAGGGAAGTCGAAGAAATAAAACAGACATTGATTGTGGTTTTTAAAACAGAGAAAAATGGGGAGGGGGAGAGTCCTATGCGTTAAAAGTGGGACATGGTGTGAAAGGGTGTGTGTTGGTTCCTGTGAGGGGCTTGCCTCCCTAATTTAGGTCATACAGCCCATATTTTTGTTATCAGCGGGCCTCAAATGCCGGCTCTGTTTAGACAATTCTTCAGGGATGATTGGCACTTGGAGTCCCTCCTGTGCCAACACCTGATAATGGATGTGCATGAGGCTTATTTCCAGAATCATTTGTGTTATTTTTAAGTAACTTCTCAGACAAGTCCATGTGTAGCCATAATGTGAAGATGGAGGAGCAAGTAGGTGGCATCGTCTCCTTTGGCAGGCATGACTCTGTCATTGGCTAAACTCTCCTAATTGGATAAGAGAGTTCCCATTGTTGCAGACAGGACTGCTCCAGGCTTTGTGTTGCCAGCGGATCTCCTTTGGTACCTGCGCTGCCAGCCCCATTTCTCCATCCTCTCACACAGCTTTGCTTCTTTAAGATACTTACCCGACTTTTGATTTTGTTTGTTTTTGTTTTCTTCTAAGAAGGGTCTTGTGGATACCACACTGAGTCAACTGGCTCATGCCCTGTGAAACCCAAGCTTCATAGCAGCAGGCAAACTGGGTAACCTCCAGTGTACATAGAACAGAGATATGGAGTTTCCTCATGGATGTTGTCTTTTCCAGCACACGAACATCAACACATTTCTTCTGAATAGAACACACAGCTCAGGAGCTTGGTAGCTGCGTTTATAAACAGGCTCACCCTCATGTTCCCATCCCCAGATCAAGATGGCTGAGTTAGGGCAAAGACAGAGCAATGAAAGAGATGTCTTAATAGAGGGAGCTTTTATGGGATCAGGGAGAAACCTGGTGCTAGGGAAGCTCCCAGGAATCTACAAGGATGACCCCAACTAAGACTCCTAGCAATAATGGGGAGAGTACCTGAACTGGCCTTCTCCTGTAATCAGATTGGTGAGTACCCTAATTGGCATCATAGAACTTACATCCAGTAGTTGATGGAGACAAACGCAGAAATACACAGCTAAGCACTGGGCTGAGTTCCTGGAGTCCAGTTGAAGAGAGGGAAGGGGCATTATAGGAGCAAGGGGGGGGGTCAAGATCATGATGGAGAAACCCACAGAGACAGCTGACCCAAGCTCGCAGGAGCTCACAGACTGTAGACTTACAGCTAGGGAGCCTGCATGGGACCCACCTAGGCCCTCTGCATGTGGGTGACAGTTATGTAGCTTGGTCTGTTTGTGGGGCCGCTAGCAGTGGGACCAAGATCTGTCCCTGGCACATGAGCTGGCTTTTTGGAGCATATTCCCTATGGTGGGATGCCTTACTCAGCTTTGATGCAGGGCAGAGGAGCTTGGTCTTGCCTCAACTTGATATGCCATGCTTTGTTGACTCCCATGGGAGGGAGGCCTTATCCTTTCTGAGGAGTGGATGAGAGAGGGTAGAAAAGAGGTGGGGAAAGGGAATTGGAGGAGAGGAGGGAGGGGAAACTGTGGTTGGAATGTAAAATAAATAAAAAGTTAAAGACTCACCACAGTCCCAAGTATCACTCGATTGGGCTAATAATCTGTAATAACAAATGCCCACAGCACATTTCTGGGGATCAATAATCAGGCATTACAGGTTTTGGTCTGGAGTCTTACAAGCCTTTCATCAGGTGTCAGCTGCCAATATTGTCTCCAGACTCAGCTGGTGAAGGATCTAGCTCCCAGTGCCACCTATGGCCATCAGTAAACTGTATTCCTCATTGGCTGCTAGTGCCTGAGAACCTTTCCAACATAGCAACTCACTCTTCAGTGCTCACTGGCCACCAAGTCAATAGAAAGGGAATGCCAACAATGAACAATCAGCCTGGCCTGTGTAACCAAGTCCCTGCAGTGAGAGTCTACCAGCTTTGTCATGCTTAATTTCTTAAAGCAAGTCACTAGGTGTTGTGGCCACTCAGAACAGAGATCCACAAAGGTGGCCCCTGGACACCATGAGCTCTGGTACATTTTGTCCCCTGGATGATGGCAATACTTCCAGACCTGCCACTCTTCAGCAGCTCCTTATGCACCCAGCAAGGGTGGGCAGCTGTCCCTACCTACCAGGCTCTTCTGTCCAGAAGCGGTTAAGGAACCAAATCCAGGAGCTTCAGGCAAACCGGGAACACTGTTCTCCATCAGAGACTCTATAACTTCCAGACAATGCTGGGGCCTTAGCACCTGGCTGCATTGTATGCGCCCCCATAATCCCTATAAAGCCCCATATCTTTAATTATGCAGCCACAGAAACTCCTAAAATGTGTGATGAGGTGGAGATAATTAATGACTTCACACACCCACTCATTTGCCCCTGAAATCATTGGCCAGCAGTCGCCAAGTGTTCCTTCAGGCTGCAGACTGCCTGCTCCTCTGCCCAGGCTGGGAACCTCCCGGCTCTGCGGCACTCAGTCTTCCATCTGCCCATTGCCTGTGCCTCAGTTCCTGCTCTCTCTGGGAGAGGCATTGGAGCATCTTCAGAGGGACATTGTCACTGTTCAGCTGACACCCAAAAGCATGTCCAGGAGTGGAAGTGGACAGAGGCCATTACCATGCACAACCATGGTGAAAGTTGAAGGTCAGGGCTTGTCAGACAGCCTTGTGTCCTCATGACCATAAAATGTCATAAAGTTTTTTATAGACAGTAGTTTTGCTTTAGCTCTTGGGAACCTTGTTAATGAAAACCCCAGCCTCTTCCTTACCTAACAGGAAAGTATGGGAGCATGTGCATTGAAAGGGAGTATGTGAGGAACTAGTGTGTGTCTGTGGGAGTGTGTATGGAGTGTGTATGAGAAAGAGTGGGTGAAAGAGTCTGAGTATGAGTCTATGAGAGAATGTGTCTGGGAGTGCACACGGAGTTTGTGTGCTTGTGAGTGTCTGAGGTAGTGTGTGAGGGAACGCGTCTGTATTAGTCTATGAGAAAATACATCTGAGTGTGCAGGGAGTGAGTTTGTGTGTGTGAGTATGTGTGACAGGGGATGTGTGAGGTAGTTACTGTGTAAAGGAGTGTAAGTATGTGAGTCTATGAGAAAAAAGTGTGTATGTGAGAGTGTACAAGGCAGTGTGTGTATGAGTTTATGGAAGCACGAATGTATCTGTGAAAGTGTACAAGGGGAATGCACGTGTGTGACAGAGTGGTGAGGGACTGTGAGTCTCAGAGTGTATAGGGGAGCATGTGTGATTGTACAAAAGAAAAATGTGTGTTTGTGAGAGGGAGTGCAGATAGAGGGGAGTGTGGGAATCAATGAGAGGGTGTGTGTGAGAGAGTGTACAAGGGAGTGTGTGTGAGGGAAGGGGACAGTGTGTAAAGGTGTGTGTGTGAAGGAACGTGTAAGGAAGTGTAGGAGTAGAGTGAGATTGTGTGTCTTTGATAATGGACAAAGGAGAGAGAGTGTGTAAGGGAGTGAGAGAGAATGAATGAGTGTGTATGTGTGTATGTGTGAGGAAGGGAGAATGTATATATAATTATTATATGAGTGTGTGTGTCAGAGAGAGAGAGAGAGAGACCAAGAGAAAAATAGAGAAATAAGCAACCAATTTCTCAACCAGTGGAAACACCCAAGACAAAGGGAACAAGGGAGAGAGGGCTGGAAAGGAGGAGAAATAACGTGTGCACTTGCTGGCACTCTCTGCTCTGAGCAGCCTCAAAATCACCCAACATAACTCCACTGCTGCCCGGCTGCTGACTGCGAGGAGCCTTGTGGTCCCTCCAGCGTCAGCTGCTGAGAGCTGACATGGCTCCAGACTCGACAGCTGTAGCAAGGCAAGTGAACATCACTTCTGCAGTTAGAAAGGAATGCAGCAGCAACAGGAGAAACAAAAAAACCCAGGCCGAGTAACCATCCTCCTGTCTCAGCCTTCCGAGTGCTGTGATTACAGGTTTGTGTCATCACATCTGTTCATTTTGTATCACTAGCTGTGGACGTGAATGGAGCCTTAAATTTGGTGCTTGAAAGCCTAGAAAGTGTGAAGGCCTCACCTGCGTGGCTAGTGAGCACATGGCCCCTAGTCACCACTTTGGGCAAGGTGAAAGGGCCCCAGATGCTTCCCATGATGCTCCGTGACTGTCTGTGGTTGCTGACTGAACAGCCCAGCCATGATCTGCAGACTCTAACTTTAATTGAGTTTGGAATGTACCTTAAGTTATAGTCCTGCTCAGCCCTTCATTCTGACTTCAGAAAGCTACATCACAGCTGGCTCAATTGCCCCTTTCTCATAGTTAAACTGGCCAATTGGGCCTCTGGTGTTTGAAACCTAGTCTATATCATGTGGCTTTGCTTGGTCGCTGTGGTCTCAGCGCTCTGAACCATCAGGAACTGGATGGATCGCATTACCCTGTCACCTCAGGACCCTGCTTCTGAGCACATTACTCCCAGACAAGCAGAGAGAAGTCCACACAGCAGGTTGCTTAACTCTTTCTCTTTCTGCGGACACTGGCTCTGTTGCAGATCAAGATGGGGGTCTGTGTCAAAGACTGTTTCTGGAACCATCCAGAGGCTCCTAGGGCACATTTACCATGCAACCTGAGGAGGTGAGGCTGTCTCCAAAGCCTGAGCACCAGTTCTGTGCAAGCTAGAGATGATAAGTCTCTGCCTCTAGGACAGTCTAGTAATCAGGGAACTCCACATCATGGGCAAGGCTGTTATTTGGTTGTATTGTTGGGCTTGGTGCTGGCTCTTCTCTGGGTGAGTGTTTAAAAAGGGTCATTAACTGGGTGTAGGAGTCGGTGAGGGCTCCTTGACCCAGGACCGCAGACTGGGTGGTGCTTAGCAGCAAAGATCTCTTGTCTCCTGGTCTTAGAAGGAAGCCCAGAGCCAAGGTGTCACAGAACTGGCTCTTCCAAGGCCTCACTCCTTGGCTTGTGTCTTTGCCCTCTGATCTTACACAGGTGGTCTCCCCTGTGTGCCCTGATTCCTTCTGTTTGTCAGTGGTCAGTGGTCAGGTTGGATTGAGACTCCCCTCACATTACTAGCCTACATCAAGACTGTCTTTCCAAACGTGGTTACCTTGGCATTCTGGGAATTAGTCCTGTAATGTGGGAGTTCAGAGGAGGGATGAGATCCAGCTCTGCCTGTGACAGCAGGACCAGCCATGAGGTGCCTTGCTGCCTGGCAAGCGTGGCTGCCCCACTCAGAGCCCAAACCCCACTGTAGCTAAAGAGGGCCCGAGCCTGGGCCTCTGATAAGGAAGGAGGGTTTCCTTTTGCAACCAAGGCATCTTTCAGAGGAAAGCTTAATAAATAGGTTCAACACAGTTTGATACCCATTTATGAAAACATACTAAAACAAAAATTAAAGGTAAAACATTTATTATATCAACATGTAATCTGTTTACCATGGAGACTAATGACAGTCTTCAAGCCTGTCATTTTTTAGGCCAAAGTCAATACCAACATTAAAGAGAGAGTAAAATGATCAATCCAGGTGTTTCCTCCCATGGGATAAGCTCAGCAGGACCCATCCAACATTTCAAGGTGTTGCGGGAATGCCCCAGCTGGGAATCAAAGTCTGGATTATCTGAGGAGCCCTGAGAACTGTCTGCCATGCTGGAACTCCTTGCCACTCACCCCCTCTGACACAAGCATCCCTTTTAATTTTAAAGCATTGGTGTGTGAACACCTTACGGCTTCAACAGCTATATAACTCTGAAAAGGTACAAAAGATGAATGTGTCCAGCATATGGCTGGGCAGGAGCTATCTACCCTGAGCAAGCTTGGAGCCCTGTCTCTCCTGGTGCTGTCTTCTTCCCATTGGCACTCTGAGGAAGCAGAGTTGCTCAGCATACCACCCATGCATGTCATATGCTGTGGGTGTGTGTGTTGCTCACATCGGGTACATGCATTGCACATCTGTGTGCTTCACTACATAGAATTATAGAGCCCCTTTGCCAGGAGAGAAGGAGGGAGAGAGAGAGAGAGAGAGAGAGAGAGAGAGAGAGAGAGAGAGAGAGAGAGGAGAGTGTCTGGATTCTGGGTTATCTTGGCCTCATTTCTCCCGCAGCTGAAACGGCTGGGACTGAAATGTCAAAGCTCTGATCTCGGGAGCTGGTCTCAGTGCACATATCACCTGCCTGTTTTGACAGATTTGCACTGTTAATAGTGATTAATGGAGACAGCACAGGATTGAAGTGTCTCACTTTTACCCCATCCTCTGCAGCTCCCAACCCCAGTATGTGACAGTCTAGATGTGTGGCTCCCTGAGAAGTAACAACTGATCCTAATACTGTTGGGGCATGATGTCAGGTCCTGCCTGGGACCTGTGCAGGCTGAAGATCTCACACAGTTGGCCTAGGCAGGAGACAGCTGAGCTGCAGGATCAGCACTGGAGAGGAGCGGGAAACCGGATGGAGGACAGAGAGAAGGTCTATGGGAGAATAAGCAGGCAGCCAGGAAAGAAACTCCGAGAACAAGAGAGCAGGTACTAGGAGCAGTTGGGAGTCATTTGTGAACTGAAAGGGAGGACAGAGCTATATGCTAGTGAGATCATAGCAAGATTCCTCTGGAGACTTCCACTAGGCATGTATCTTCTAAACCACCCCCTCAGAGTCCCTTGTCCACCCAATAACAGTGATCCTCTCTGCAGCCAGGGCTCTTGACTCCCCACTGTAGAAGCTTGCACACTCTGGAGACAGGTCTCTCCTGGGAGCATCATCCCTTCAATTGTCTTTAATCCCCACTCCTGTACATCAATACATCCCCAAGTTAAGATCACAAAAGAGAGGCAGACAGAATCCCAGACACCCTGGGGTTCCCCCCCACCCTGAAGAACACTGGAGAAGCAGCTAACACTGGTCATGAAGAAAGCCCAGAGGGATGCTATACTTTGCAACTTGGGGACTGGGTGGACCCACCAGATGCCTGGCACAGACTTAGAGACACAAATGTAAGTGTATGTACTCAGACAGCTGTGCAAAGAGGAAGCCGACAGACCTCAGTTGGAAAACCAATCCCATCATCATCCACCACATGACCTTAGCAAACCTCCAGATCTCTAGAGTCACCCAGAAACAGGTGGTACTGACCACTCCATGTTCCCAGAAGGACTGAGTTGGGTGAAGCACAGTCTGTCTAACTCAGTGTTGCTCTGTACGTTGCTACTGAAAGTCGAGGACTCTAAAAGTCTGATAAAATTATTTAGTCAGGCACTATTGATTTGCTGCTAGACACTGCCTTTCTAGCGTGTACCTGAAGTTGGAAAATATTTATCAAATATGCAAATGATGCAAAATTAGCATATCCCATATTTAATTCAGTCTCAACAAGATTTTAAGAGCTTTAAAGACTGCTATGTTTTTATGCACAACTTCTACTTTAAGCAGTTTACACTGAGGAATAATCAGAGATTCACAAAGTGTTTACTGTCTGTCAAAGGTGCAGAGGTGGTCGCTCTGTCCCGCAGCAAGGGTATGGCTAAACACATCCTGCCATGTTTCTAGAACAAACCAAGACATTCTGTGACAATGTGTGAGAGAATGGAGAGAGAAACCTTGACACCACATTATTGAGAGAGCTGTTGTTGTATGAGCCATTGAGACTGTTTGCAATTCTTTGGCCTTTAACTTTTTAATTTCCTACTGTGAACAGAGAGGAGGTGCACTGCCATGAGAAGCCCCAGGGTCAACCCATGCAGAACTCTGCAGCTGGGTCCAAGAGCAGTGGTTTTGTAAGAAAGAAAACAAGAGGAAAATAGCTTGTAAAAATGATCTTTCAGGAGGTTTTGTCTTAGCAGTCCATTGACTTCAATATGAGTTATCAAGAAGACATATTGCCCAAGAATTTCTCAGCACCTGCTCTCTTCTGTCCATCCTGTATGACCCTGTTGAGGATGTATCTCGAAGTTTGCCTTGTCTCTGGTCCTAGTTTGAGAAAGGCACTGATGATGCTGACTGTGATGGTGAACGGGTGTCCCGAAAAGGAGACTCAAGGGGCTTGTGAATAGCACCTTCCCATGCTTGCAGGGTTTTTCTGTGCTTGGCTAAAGGACCATATTACATAAGACTTCAGTGGGAAGAAGAGAGAGGGGAGGAAAGTACCACGGGGTAGTTTGCTCAGAATGCCAGGAGCAGCTGGTGCCCACCCATCAGGGAGAGGGGCTTGATCCTGCTCCTAGAGGTGTGTGGTTACTTTCTGCACCTTTCTCCCAGTGTCAATTAGTATCTAGACCCCTCATCATCTTTACCACATCAAATGGCTGCCTGCATTATCCCAGCACACTTGCTTCCTGACTTCCCAGCTTAGCTGGTGGCGGCTTAACTACAGATCCATAGCAGGAGAGGGGTGTGTGGAGTCACCAGTACTAGGAACCACATTGAAGACTTCCATCACCCGTGGGCAGATGACCGTGGGTTAAATCCGCTTTGAATGAATGAACAGAGTGAGCGCAGCTAGATCAGAAGCCAACATTTGGCAGGAACTCTTGATCAGTAATTGTGTGGAAAGTACATGGAACCAACAGGATAAAATGCATGTTCTCTTCTTGTTAGCGAACCTTGCTGTAATAGTAACTTTGTATCTTCGTGTGCTTGTGATACTGGGGGCATAGAGCACATGTGGAAGTCAAAGGGTAACCTTGCTGTTGGTTCTCCACTTCCACTTTGTTTGAGGCAGGGTAGGGACCACCACGTGTATCAGGCTAGCTGGTCTCTGTGCTTTTGGGGATTTTTCTGTTTCCGACTTCCATCTCCCGATAGGAACAGTGAGATATGGCCACCAGGCAGGCCTGACCTTAGATGGGTTCTGAATGTCCATACTCAGGGTACCGTGCTTTACCCACTGAGTCATCTCTTCAGTACCCCCTTTTTCCTTTTTGGACAATTTACTCAGTGATGAAGCCACTGGTACACTGGCCCCCACTTAAGCAAATGACTCATACTCAGGTAGGTAACCCGAATTCAGTGTAGTAAGTCCCATACACATACACACAGACACCGTGAAAGTAGCCAGGGGATTTGAAAAAAAATGGGAAGAAAAAGAAATTTGGTGAGACAGGAATGAAGAAAGGATAAAGGGAGAATTTGATCAAAGTATGTTTTCACACGCACACACACACACACACACGAAATTGCAAAATAATGAATTAATCAATTATTGATTATTTGTGCCATGCTATTCCTGACAAAAGTTAGATAGCAGCCAAGACAGCCTCCTCCACTTCACATTTGAATTTAACACCTTCCAAACAAGATCATCTTCTAGAAAGCTAAAACAGAAAATGCAGGAGTTCTTGGGTCTTGAAAGGCTCCGTATTCCCCCCCCCATTCTCTTGTGATCGTAGATCTCCATGTTTCAGATCTTCATCCCTGAGGAGGTAACAGCTCAAACACTGCCCAGTCCTCACAGGCCAAGCATGCCTGAGCATTTAGGATGTCTCTCTCCCCCATCCCTTCTGTTGACTTGAGAGCCACCCGTATTTCTCCCATATTGTCAAGGCCCCTTCAGAACTGATTCCTGATGCATTGGCACTGTGTTCCTGGATGTGTGCAGCGTTGAACTCTCACTGAGTGGCTGTTGTTGTTTGTTGCTGTGTACACTAGGCTAGCTAGCCCTGGAACTTCTATGGTGCTTCTGTCTCCGACATCTGTCTTGCCTCAGGAGTCCTGAGGTTAGAGACCTGACCACCAGGTCTGTCTTTACATGGATTCTAGATATCAAAACTGGGCCCTCATGCCTGTATAGAAAATGTTTTGTTTATTTTTTCACAATTTCATGTATGTGTATATACATATATGAAAACACACACATGTATATTCTACTTTGACCAAAGGTCTTCCCTGGCCTCATGGGCTGAATTGTGGAGACTAAACTGTATAATCGGAGTTCACTAGGAACATTCCAGTTCTCAGTGAGCTCTCTCCCCATATGAAAGCTCACACTGGAAAGAGCTCAGAGGCAAGCATGGGGTCATCAGATTGTACTGCCAACAGGATAGACATTCCTTGGGCTTGGACAGATGGAACCCTAGGGGAGCTTCATTCTGTCCATGAGGGAGGTAGAGGTAACACCTGGCTGGGGCTCAACTCTTCTGTTTGAGAGGCTCAGTGGATTGGGAGAGATACAGGGCACATGGTTTATGCAACAGACCCAGGCAGTGTAGAGCAGCCCTCAGCATCCAGCTCTGGAGCCCTTCTGCAAGGAGACATGAATATTCACACTAAGAGGAATAAATAAAGACTAAAAATAGCCTCGTGTCAGCTCAGGACAGGATTCGCACACCAAATGAGCAAGAAAAATGTTTGGTACTTAGAGCGTCTTGGGTCTGGAGTTGGGTTTGGGAGTGTGGACAGTGGTCTGACCGGCTGCATACAGTAACATTGGGTGACAATAAGTGAGAGATCTCAGGCTTATTTCTACCTAAGCAGCTGGCAGGGGGACTTGTGCCTAAAACCAGGGCTTCTCATTCTGACCTTCTGTCTTAAATGAGATATAAGAGCCTTAGAGACATAGCCTAGACCACTTGCATCCTGCAGCAGGTGCTCACTGGGATCCTGGAGAGTCTTAGACATGGCCGCCAGGTAGCTCATGAGATCGCCTAGAAAAAACCCCTCATATATCTATTTTAGCTTTAATGTGAGATTAATCTCTGATTCCTCTGTGGGGCTTAGCAAAAAATGCTAAATGACAGTGTATTTGCTGGCAGCCACTTCTGGATGGCACAGTTAGCTGCGTGAGAGAGGCCAAGGGGAGTTTCAATGCGGAAGGCTGCTTACTGCATGAAGACTTCTTATGCCATAGCCTAGAGATGGAATAAATAGGAGAATGTTGAATTGCATGGTCTAAATCAATAAGAATGCCCGGCTGAAAAGAGAAAGTGTGATGTTAGGATCTCTCAGAGTGTGGGGATCGGCGCTCAGTAAGCCTTCTTTCACTCACTCAGACCATCATACCTGGCTCAGCAACAAACAACATTTATCTGAGAAGCATGGTCACTGGTGGTTTTCCTATGTGCTTGGAAGGGACCTTGACTGCAGCAGGAAGGTCACACATATTGCTGATCTGATGTGTGAATCTTCCCTCCATGGCCAATGTTCCCTCCAGGAAAGAGTCGTAGATCTACATGCTGAACTACCGTATAGTTCATACTCTCTCAGGCATCCTAGAAGGTCTTCAGTTTTGGAGACCTTGGCCAGCCAGGTGAGCCACTCCCTGGATCTAAGCCTTCACATCATGATAGCCAAATGAAATTTCAGGCTTAGTTACCAAAACTGACTCTAATTCTGCCGATCAAATACCTACTATGAAAAGGAAGGGATGAACACCAGCACCAATGATAGCAATGATAGGCCAAACTCATCTGGCAGTTTCACAGACCTGAGAGAATGTGTGTGTGTGTGTGTGTGTGTGTGTGTGTGTGTGTGTGTGTGTGTGTGTGTGTGTGTGCATGTGAATGGTAGGGATCAACTTTGATTGTTCTTCAGAGCTGTCTACCTTGTTTGTCAAAACAGAGTTTCCCACCGGCCTGGAGTTTGCCAAGTCAGATAGGGTACCTGGGTGGTGAGCCCCCGGAAATCTGCCTGTCTCTACCTCCTCGGTGCCGAGATTACAGGCATTCCACAGGTTTCTCTGTTTGCTGTGGCATTTTACCCACCTGCCCATGAGGAAATCTCTGCACCACTTACCTGGGGTCTTCTCCCTGCTGACTGCCAGTTACAGCCAGACACTATAGGAATCAGAGACCATGGCAGTGATCCAGAGAGCAGTTTCAGAGACACCTTACCCAGCTCTTCTACCTTCCTCTTTTGCCCTCTACTGCTTGCAAACTTCAGAACCTGTTGCCCACTGCCACATGTCAACTAAGAGGTTGACATCACTTAGTTACTATGGAGAAGTCCAGCTACCATTCATAATGTACCATGGAATAAGCCAATTCTGACAATGGCTAAAGGTGGCTATTTCAAGATGGCTAGTCGCTGCTAAGAAACAGATAACGTTTTCTTTCCCTTTTAGAGGAGAAAGGGTTTATTTTAGTTTGCAGTTCCGGGTCACAGTCCCTTATTGTGGGGAAGCCGTGATGGCAGGAACTTGGGACAGCAGGTCACATCACATCACAGACTGGAGCAGAGGGAGGATGGATGCTTGCTTGTATACATTTCTCTTTCCCTTTTATATACAGTCCAGGACCCATGCCCAAGGAAGGGTGCCACTCACTTTAGCCTGATTCTTCCCACATCAGACAAGCCCACAGGCCAACCTACCTTAGATAATTCCTTATTGAGATCCCCTCCTTGCACCGAGTTGGCACAGCAAAGCCATTACAGCTCTGCCTCTTGTGCACAAACACATGGCTCTAAGTCATAGCCTTCCATCCTCTGTCCCCCAAATTTCACATTTATCACACATTGTCAGAATACACTCAGTCAAACTTTAAAAGTTCAAAGTCTCTTAATTGCAAGCTCCCCATAAAATAAAAAAAAAAAACCAAACAAGTTGTATACTTCCAACATATAGTGGCACAGAATATAGCCTGATTTAGAAAGAAGAACAAGGCCTTATCAAATGAACAATTACACCACAGCAAAATCAGAATCATCAGCTCCATGTCCAGTACCTGGCACCGATGAGGGTATCAACTCCAAAGGGCATGGGCCGGCTCATTCCTCCAGCTCTGCCACCTGCAGCAGTACAGCTCCATTCTTAGCTATTAGGCCAGCTTCGATCCGCTCCACATCCACGGCTCTCCTTGGCAGGCATCCCCACACTTCCAGCATCTCCAATAGCCCTGGGTCCCCATTGCAACTGAGTGTTCACCTTCATAAATTCTTGTAAAGTCCTCCTCGGATGGACGTCATCAACTCTGCTACACAGTGCTGGGCCCAGCTGCTCTGCATGACCCCTTCCATCTTGAATCTTCGTATCTTCAGAACCAGGACGACTTGGACAATGCTTATGACATGGCCAAATGCAACCTGCCAGTTCTGGAGGCAGCCTGGGCCCTGGGAGCCACAGCTGAGTGCTAACTTGGAGAAACACTTTCCTGTGCAGTCCCTGCCCCAACTCCAGGACCAGGAAACTGTTCCAGCTTAGGCTTTGGTCCTTTAGAGAAATTTAGATCTCCACAAAGTGGAGCCTCTGGCAGGTGGGGTCTCACTCTCCGTACCCCTACTGTCCCAGTGTGCTTTCTCGTCAGTGGTGCTGACCCCGTCAACAGCTACAGTTGCTTCCTCAACACTAGACCAAATGTTCTCCCAACCTAAAGGTTCCTCCGCAAACCAGTCTGTCACCTCTCCATTCAACCTCTCTCAGGTTCTTAGGACCTAGGTAGAATGAAGCTACATTCTTGGCCAAAGTGTCACCTGAATGTCCCCTAGCCCAGCTCCCGACAGAGCCCCTGTTATTACCGGAAACACCACAGGCCACACACACCTTCACCGTTTGTCTTTCCTCCGCACTGCTGTCTGCTACAGTAACACATGAAGCTCTACTTCAAGCATTCCACGGGCTTGCTAGTCCATTGTGCAGGCGCTTCCACATGCTCCCCACAAAGTAGGCCCAAGGCTGAAAAGCTCCATGGTCAGGTTTGTCACAGCAACGATCCTACTTCTGGTGCCAATTTCTCTCCTAATTTTGTTTCCTGGTGCTGTGCTTAGAGGAATCCAACAAAAGCATTGTACGGGGGAGAAGGTTTCTTTTTGCACACATTTTGAGGTTACAGCCCGTAATTGTGGGGAAGTCCTGGCAGTGGGGTGTTCAGACTGCTGGTCACATCACACCCACAAACAGGAACAGAGATAGAATGCGCACAGACTTCCAGGTCATGGATGACTTTTAACCAAATAATTTAAGTATACTTAGAGCTGGTATGTAAGTTCAGACTGAACCTAGGAGAAGTTAGGGTATGGTATAGATTTGTATTAAATTCAAAGTATAAGTAAGAAATGAATAAGATACTAATCTCTCTGCTTTATTTTCAATTATTCAGTTACATGTCACTTCCAGTTCATCTGTAGGAATGTTTATTTTCCCTGGCAGTCGATTAGTAATATGTGTGTCATCTGCAAACAAAGCATGCATGTGTTGTATGTTTTAGATTGGCTACCTTTGTATGACATGTCAGCAATTATAGTTATCCCCATATTCATGGGGGATGCATTCCAAGAACTGCAGCACATGTCTGAAAACACACACAGATCCAACACCACATATACTGCACATATACAATAAAATTATCCGTAAATTAGGCACAGAAAGGAGTGGGCAACAGTGGCTACCCATTATGGAACATTGTAACAAACACGGTGTCCCTCTCCCCAAACAACTCCATGTACTGAACAGTGGGGGACAGAATGTCAGTGGGATGAGATGAAGTGAGGTCAGTGACTAGACATGGTGACAGCAGTAGACTATTACTGACTCTGAGGCTGCATCAGCAAGGGGACCACAGAGGTCAGCTGATTCCTTGGGACTGATAGTGCAAAGAGTAGAACCACAGACAGGAATGGACCACTACACTGCTGTCTGAACTGGTCGCCAGGGTGGAGGCTCCTGGAGCTTCTCCATGCAGTGTCATCATTGTGTGTACACAGCTCATGTCTAAAGCAATAGGCCTGAAGTCTAAACATGCAGCTCTGCCTCACTGTGAAAATTACACAGGCATGCCAAACTCACACCGGGGAGCCTGGAGCCTCCTCAGCCAGCCACACAGGCAAGCCACTCAAGCAGAGGATGCTCCATAGATCCACATAGAGAGCCTGAGGGGAGACAGGTGGATAGCAACCTTCTAACACCTCTCTTGGTCTGACTCAGCTATTAACAGTGGTCGTGAAGGAACATGTGGCTTCTTGTCCTCTCTCTGGCGAGTATAGGTAGAACTTGGCTAAAATAAAGCAAAGGACACTTGCAATGGAACTGTGAATCGATCCTGGTTTCTTGATCATATTGGGTAAAACATGACCCTCAGTAAAGTTTATACACCATTCATGGTGCAGCCCGGGTCACAAGAAATTCAGTTGAGTTAAATACATGCCATTTGAGTCCGTGAGTTTTGCTTACCTTTTAGATATTAGAGGTTTCCCATTGTTAAATGCTCTTAACTCATCCTTCCATTCAAAACGTTGCTTCCTCGCAAACACTAAGTCATCGATGACATGACCAAAGCTCCTGAGATTTAGATAAATATCAGACTTAACAGAGCACTTGGGCATCCTAACGAAGAGAGGCAATTGACCTCCATCATTACCCTTCCCTCAGCACAAAGGGCCCAGGAATCCATCACTTTCCTGGGATGCTGTCAGCACTGTTTCCCGAAGAAAGGGAAAGAATCAGATCTTAATGCCCTCGGAAACATCCTGGTTATTCACGAGTTAACTGACAGGTCCCATAAATAAATTATGGATGCGTTTTTAGAGCACTTTGCTCGCAACAAGAATGGCAGAGAATATCACACGGCTGTCAGGTCCCATTAAAGCCAGCGACTTGCCATGCTCTGTGGGGAGAACAGACAAACTCTCCTGTTTGTCCTGTATTAAAACATATTTTACTGATTGGCGGGCTGGAAAGGAAATATACCCACACCTGTGTTCTCGCCGAGGAAGCAGCGTTCTTCTGATGGCGCGTTCCTCTTACACTGTGTGTGCCTCAGTCAGGAACATATTTCACGGACATAAATATCGTCCATTAGGGCCTTTAAAAGTGAAGATAATATCATTTTTAATGTGGATTCCATTATGGAAAAAGCTGCCCAGGATGGGGGTTCCGTCTCTGCACCATCTGCTCGTCTTGGCTGGATCCTCTGCAGCTCCTAATGTGGAGGGCAGCCCCACCCCTTGGAGCCCTAACCTTCAGGTCCCTCACTGTGGGAGCCGGGCTATGTGTTTGGGCAATTGCACAAAGGAAGTGATTTAGGACATTACAGGCCGAGAAGAGGAAGGAAAAATCAATACCCATCTCCATCAGATGGAAGCCTTGTCACCAAGGTTGCGCACTAGACTGCCTTCCCCTGGCTTCCTATCTCTCTATTGTGAGTCCTTCAGAAAACACCCACACCCAGGTCAGGCCAGGGTGCCACAAGGGCTTAAGGCAGCTGGACCTCAAGAACACAGGTTATCCCCCGGTTTCTGATTCTCAGGTTCACACACCCTCTCCATCTGCCCTGGCTGCATTTGGTTCTTGTATATGCTTGCAAATTCATCAGTATTCAGCCAGCACGCGTGGCAACCAGGCATTAATGCTCTGCGCCCTTCATCCCGCCATTCTCCAAGCCAGAGCTCTGATATGACAAACTGTACTTTTTTCGGGTTATCTTCCATTGTGTGCATCAACTGGCCTGTGGTGGGGGTGAGTTCTGAAGACAGTCAAAGCAATATGAAGTTTCAATGTAGCCAACACACTCTATAATTTTCCATGCATCTTCCATTATTCAACAGTATTTGTGGAGTCTTGAGTTTCCCAAAGCCATTCTGTGGGGAAAGCTGTCCTGAAAAGCATGACATCAGGTCCTAGATGGAGACAGAAGGAAACAAGCCCAACAATGGTTATTTAGACCGGAGGGATCGGGGGGGGGGGCTATTAGAGTCTGTATGTCACCTGGCCAAGGCCAAGGTTCGGCTGTATAAGCACGTGCATCAACACTACAGGAGTCCTCTGAGAACCTGAGTGTGTCACTCGGTAGAGTATTTGGCTAGCTAGCATAAACTCCTGGTTCAGTTTCTTACACAACTTAAACTGGGTGTTGGTGGTGTACACCTATGAACTCACCACTCCTGAAGGCAGAGGCAGGAGGATCAGGATTTCAAGCTCATGCCTGGCCTCTGAGCACATGTGAGGGAGGTCTGTCTGTACTATGTGAGACCTTACCTCAGACAACGATAAATGAAAAACTGGAAGAATCTGACAAGAGAGTCGCAGAGCGTCTAAAAGGTGTGTCTGCCTCCTGCCCCTCAGCTGGGAGGAACAATGCCCTCATTCGAATGACGGATGGAGAAACAGAGATCAGAACCTCAAATCTGGAATCTTGAGTCATTCCAAAATGGACTTGCTGTCTGTATACAAAGTCAGAGAAACACCAGTCACTTAGGCAACTAGCACAAAGCCTCTGGGGGTGGCCCAGGAACTCATCTACTTTTCATGTAATTTTTTTCCTATGGCATATTCTCTTCCTCCCTCAGAAAGCAAGAGGGTTGACTCCGAGAGCATGGAGGCAGCAATCTGCAGCAGAGAATGTGATTTCTTCTTTGATGGTTGGCCTTTCTCCAAAAGATGGAGTCTCTCCCAAGGGCAGTTTTCTCTGGGCACAGGCCAAAGCAGAGAAAGCAGAATCTTTCATGTATGGCCTTCAGTTTGCCAAGAGGCAAAGTTGAACACGCATCATCCCCTCTTCTTCTTCCTGGGGTCCAGGAAAACCCCGCTGTCAAAGCTGAGGCTCTTGTCATGGCCGATCCCCAAAAGGGCCTCACCAGAAGCTGACAACAGGCCTGGGAATGAGGTTACGATGCTTCTGATAGGTGCCTTTCTGATCAGTATGACTTACTGAGGTTTCTTGGGACAACCATGAATAAAGGTCACTTGTACCCTGTCTGCAGTGGCAAAACTGGAAATTAAAGGCCAGTTCCGGGTGGTGGTGGCGCACGCCTTTAATCCCAGCACTTGGGAAGCAGAGGCAGGCAGATCTACATAATTTTGAGGCCAGCCTGGTCTACAGAGCGAGTACCAGGACAGGCTCCAAAGCTACACAGAGAAACCGTGTCTCAAAAAACAAAAAACAAATATAAACACAAAACCAGAAAAAGGCAAGTTCCTTTGATGAATGTGATGGCCATCACCTCTCTCCATGGATAATGTACCCTGGGTGTAAGGCTGATTTGGATTCTGAAAGGAGAAAAGGGCTTTAACTGGTTAAAAAGTAGAGAAAATAAAAATAAGCAGTTCATGAAAGAGGCTTCAGAAATTCAGGCTCCTTGAGCAGCAGCTCATGGAACTCACGTCCCAATGGCACCATTGGACACACACTGTCTTCTGTTCCTGTGCAATCAGCTTACACGTTCACAGGAGAGAGTCATGCTGCTCTGTCTCCATCACGGCTCACTTAGCGGGTACACCACCCATCAGAGACTAAAGATGCTGTGGCCAACTGAGTCAGCTGCCTTTCTGCCCGAGAAATAGGTCTGCCTAGAAGAACGTCTGGGGAAACTGATGTATAGCCACACATACATACAGTTCGTCCTTGGTCCCAAGCACATAGCACATGCTCTGCCTCTGATGAGACAAATGGTCTCATAGTCTAACTTCTGGGAGAAATGTCCCAATTCACATTACAACCGCCTTACCACAGCTGATGGGTGGGGTCTCAGCTCCGGGTCTGGCCTCTTTGATTGATGGCATTCCGCCAAACTCTAGCACAATCCTGCTATAATCTGTGGTGACCTCTGGGGTCCGTGGCAGATTGTGCCAGCACTGGCATACAATATGTTTTTAATAGAAAGCAGAAAGAGGAAACACCATTCTCACTGTGAACAAAGAAGACAAACCGTCAACCAGCCTCACAGCTACAGTGGGGTTGCCTGGCACATACGTCCTCCTCCCGCCACTCTGTTTGACCATTTCTGCTTGCCAGCCTTGGCTCTTGTGGTGTCTGATTGCTGGAGAACAAAGGAGACTTCCAGGGAACCCCATAGGCCACTCCACACCCTGCTTCTGTTTCCAAATGGGATTGTCGTGTGTCTTTTCTCACCAATCAACTCACCCCCATTAACCTCTGATCACATCCATGTTCCCATGGCAGAGCTTGATTCACTGTGTGCAAAACATACATCCTGAGACAACTCTTCTCAGGACACTGGGCCCTCCAGAAACTAGAGGCTTCCTATTGTAGGAACAGGAGGAAAGGGGGCAGAAAAGTTAACCCTACAATTGCTACCTCATCTCCTACCACTGTGGCTCGTGTTACCAAAAACAGGATAGAGGGAAGGTTCTGATGCAAAATATCCTATAAATACAAAATACCCTGGACAGAGTGACTCCGTTGTTCCCAGCCCTCTTAATGCTCATCTGATCTCCCTTCCTGAATTTACTCCTGAAGGAGAGTCTCGGATAACTGACTGGAGAATTGTGAACATCTCTGGACCTAAATGATGTTCATGTCCAAGGCACTCTGGGGCAGTAAGTAGGGTTCCATTTCCATTAAGGTCCCAAGTGAGACTCTTTAAGCAGATTCTCCATGTTGGCTGTCTTTGGAATCAGGCTGTCCTCCGTCCTGAGGACAATAAGGAATGCCAAGGCCGGGGCGGCCATCTCCAGCTGATGTGGAATTAGAGGCTCTCACCTTGCCAGTGGTTTCCCAGAGAAACATGAGAAATGCCAGGGAATGTCCAGCCTGCCCCTTGGCTCCTTGGAGACCCAAAGGCTGGCCTAGAACCCATCGAGAGTCCAGAAATGTTTACACTGGAGTGACAGCTTGCTCTGGGAAATCTCTTTCCATTCATGGTCACCTCATGTAGGAAGGGTCATTGCGCTGAGACCCACATCTGTGTGAGTGGTGTGCAAATTTACAGATGGAGTTTGGAGGGCGGCAGGTGAGGGACACCTCCTGAGGGACCTCTCCTCTTTGTTCTAGTGTTGTGAGTGCCCCCCATAAACACACTCGTCTGGAAGACCACATAGTAGCTACCCCAGAGGCTACAGGCCTCCAGTACTGAGGTGATGGCTGTCTGTGGTGGCATCTGCCTTAATTCCAACCATTACATTGTATTTAGGAAACGAAAGCAGAGGGGACGAAAGAGCAGGATTCTACAAGATAGATTGAAAGCGAGCACTTAAGTCAAGGGAACTCATTTTAGGGGGAAAGCATTCTTGGTGCCAACTATCTGGGGAGAAGTAGACATCAAACATCATCCAGCGGGGCCTCTTCTCTCTGGCTTAGGGAACTGTGTGGTTCAATACCATAGATAACTCTTGTCAATGGTCATGTATGTCTCATAGTTCATAAGAAACAGGGATTAATGGCAATTCAGCATGTGTTTCTTTTATTTAGCAAATATTAACTGACATATAGCCACGTGCTTAGCAACATGTTTCATAAAGAAATTTTTATGCAAGTATGTCATGTGTTTGATAGTATTCATCCTTAAGGACTCCCTCTCTCCCACTTCCGTATTCCCTTTGGTTCCCTTCTTTCTCTATTCCCTTGGCTTCTGCTTCGTATATGGCTGAGCTTAGGTGTCGATACAAGACCTAGGACCCATAAACAAGGGAGAACATCGTGTTTGTCGGCCCGAGACTCGCTGCTTTACATATCCACAAGTGTCTACTGCACCTTAGCTGTCGAGTGGCCTGGCGGACTGGGCAGGCTTAGAGACTGGGTTCCTGCAAGTCTCCTGGACTCCCCATTGACACCTCAGGAAATCATTTTCTGCTGACTTATTTACCCCCCTCAAGGATTTACATGACTCTCTATTGGTTTCCATCTGTGCAGTATACAGAAGCTTGGGGGCAATTTGAAATATGTTCAAGCAGGATTAGAAAGCAAGGATTTCCCACTGCACACCAAAGAAGGCTCTTCGGGACCTGCAGAGGATTAGAGAGTGATGCTCAGATGTGAGTCTTGTTAAGAAATGCAAGGGGGGACTCCTGGCAAGAGAGAAGGTGATGTGAACTGACAGACCAGGCAGTTAGTATCCATGGCTCGTTCTTCTGGGAGACCCACTCAGGGTTGAGTCCCACATGGATCGAGGCCACTTGCAGAGAACCTGTGCTGCTCTGCTGAAAAGGACCTCTGTACCTAGGATCGCACAGATGAGCTCATTCCAACGCTCATCCCATCCAGCAAGCTTCTAGCTTCAAACCCAGGTACCTCTCCGTCATGCTCAAGACTGCCGTCTACAGAAATAAGCAAACACCTCATTTGTAGAAACAACAACAGAAATGAAGGAACCCTATAAATGGGAAACATTTTAGTCAGGACTGCCCAAGACTATGTTAGACTGGGTCACCAGCCTACGGCCTGTGCAAAGTCCCACCACCACCCAAGTGCCATGGTAGCAACACTATACTATACCGAGGTCAAGTCACATTAGGCAGATTCAAGCTCATTCAGCATTTCCACACAGGTCTTGTGGTTCAGCCATGCACGTGCCAAGGTGGGTTCCTGTGCTAGGCCATTGGAAAAGAGTTGTCTCTTTGTTTATGCCAGATGTGGGTGGGGTACAGGTGCAGAGGTGGTCAGTTACCTGGTGTGTGGATGGTGGGTGGTCTCCGGTGCCTGAGATGGTATAGTGTTGTTACGCTAGTGCTTGGGTGGTGAATGGACTCTGGTGTTTGGGATGGTATAGTGTTGCTACCATGGTGATGGATGGTCTCCGGTGCCTGAGATGGTATAGTGTTGCTACCATGGCACTTGGGTGGTGGTGGGACTTTGCACAGGCCGTAGGCTGGTGACCCAGTCTAACATAGTCTTGGGCAGTCCTGACTAAAATATTTCCCATTTATAGGGTTCCTTCATTTCTGTTGTTGTTTCTACAAATGAGGTGTTTGCTTATTTCTGTAGACGGCAGTCTTGAGCATGACGGAGAGGTACCTGGGTTTGAAGCTAGAAGCTTGCTGGATGCGATGAGTGTTGGAATGATCTCATCTGTGAGATCCTAGGTACAGAGGTGGTGAGAAACCTTCAGAATCAGAGACCAAGGAGGTGCTCATGATGTCCAGCCTGGATGATGGACTACTCGGGCAGCTCAGATGATCTTAGGCTGTCCCTTTTGCAGACATGAAAGTAACTGAATCCTGTTGCTCTCTGGAAACTTGAACAGTGTTGCCACGGGAACCTGCCCAGCTGGTTTATGTGGATCTGGACATGGGAGAGAAGGCCCTTCCTTAAATCGCCCAGCCAGGAGAAGTCAAGCAAATGACCACAAGAGAGGTAGAACTCTGGGTCCAGACCTCTGTTGGAAGATTTGCAGCATGCAGGTAGATTCCTTATTTTCTTTTCCATGGAGAAATGCCACACTAGTGTTCAAAGCACCTGGCCTGAAACCCCAGGGCACTGCTGGCCTTCTGAGTACCCTCTTGCCCAGCATTGCCTAACTCTGTGTCCAGACTCAGGGTCTCAAAGGAATGGCTGTCCCAGTCTGACCTCCGAAATCACATTTCAGACGTGTAGCTTCCCACAGACAACACCACAGGTCTCAGAAGCCAAGCAGGGCTTTAAATCCCGGGGATCAATGGGGAGACATTGAGCGGCATCTCACAGGGCTGTGGGAAGACTAGCAATGATGCTTTCCTTTCATGTGCAGAGGGTAAGCGATGCCGTGTGTCCCCCTTCCTGAGAAGTTAGCAAAATAGCCAGAGCCCCAAGAGTTTCACAGGAGAAAACAA
Source organism: Ondatra zibethicus (assembly GCA_004026605.1). Taxonomy (NCBI): domain Eukaryota; kingdom Metazoa; phylum Chordata; class Mammalia; order Rodentia; family Cricetidae; genus Ondatra; species Ondatra zibethicus. Next base: position 54,418 of record PVIU01003420.1, on the reverse strand, counting down.
AGACACAATTACAGACAGCTATAATCCCCATAAACAGTTATTTGATAAAATTACCAAGATACACAGATTGTCAACCCACCAGACTATTAAAGGCCTAGGATTTTGAATAGAGAGACAGACAATGGGACAGATTCAGACCACGAGGTAAATAGAAACGGTCATTTTCCTTCACACCGGCACATAATGCAGTAAGTACATGGGAACAGTGAGACAGGCTAGTGAAAAACATTCATTAAGGAAATACCCTTTATCTGGAGGGTGTAAAGAGGTGCACAGGGTACCGCCTCTCCTGTCTTTCGAATCTTTTCTGAGGACAAGCTGTGTCCCATCCTAGAGAGGTGCATTATCCCACCAGGACCTGATAGAGGACAGAGGAACCAGGTGATGCAGAGCCTAGGGACGATCAGTAGCCAAGGGAAGTGGGATAGCCTGATGTCATGGGGAAGTGGGATAGCCTGATGTCATAGGGCACCTGCTGTGGACAGAGCTGTGTCTAGCTGTTGTGAGAACTTCTTCCCTGGAGACATAGAAAAAGGTCTACTCCCTTCTCTTAAGGCGCCAACAGCAAACCAAAGCATGATTTCACTAAAGCTACCCTGGGGAGCCAGTGAGTTCACTAGGTTTACTTACAGAACATGGGCCAAGGGGTTTACTGTCAGGAGTGTGGAGTACCCCGAAGTTGCCACGAATGATGGCTTCCCCATGGCTGCATAATCTTCTCTAGCCTGTATACTCCAGTCCATCTGAAAGATCACCGAGGCCATGAGCAGTTAGGGCAGGATTGCCTAGGGATGTCTGGGAGGAGTTGCTGGAGCCTCAAGTGAGTGTCCAGTGACCCTCCCCTTTCTTCCCCTTCTGTAAGAGGGTGTCAGCTGTCAACAAGCCTAGCTATGGTGGTCTTTTTATAAAACAAAAGAAAAAAAGAAAATGAAAAACTTAAAATTAGGCAGTATTTTTAGCCCTGCCACAGGAATGTTTACCATCAAAGTCAGACCTGGGATTTCATCTATTGGGGACGCTCACACTGGCTGCAGTCTGATGTACTGTTCTGAGCAGAGGACAATGAACTGTGAAGTCCTTCCTTGTATTAAGTGAACTCTTGATGTGTCCTTCAGGCGAGTGTCCTGATGACAGACTGATGGCTTGGCAGTCCCGTGTGCACCATCCTTGGAGATGGCTTTATAAGTGCTTCTCAGACATCCCTAGGGGTCACACTCATTCTTGTTGGCACCTTTGCTAAGATGATTTGCCAGCCAGTACAGTTCGTGTTAAAGTTGATAGTCCCTTGAGAGTCTGGCCTTCTGTCTCTGGGGAACCAGAAGTTCAGGATGGGCTAAAGGCTGGAATAAATTCATCTGTGCTCTGACAGGTACAAAGGTGATAAGGAACCTTTAGATTTTCCATGTCAGAGGCCATGGTGGTGATCATGACACTTTGCCTGGGTGACAGACTGACAGGGCAGACCTGGCCTTGGCTAGGCTGTCTTTTTTTTTTTTTTCAAACAAAGACATCTGCTTTATTTGTTTTCGGTCAGTAGCACATACTATTTCTCAAGCATGGTGGCCCCATGCTCAGAGGCATATGGCTGCCCAGCTGGGAACTGCAGGGTATAGGGACCACGGCCTGGGGTCTGTGGTCCTATGATGGGTCCCTTCTTCAAGGCTCCAGGAAAGATGCTGCTCCTTAGCCCTGCGGGCAGTGCTCACACAGTGCTGGTATGCCTTGACCAAGTCCGAACACAGAAGTACCTCATGCAGATGGTCACGGTAGCAGCGGAGGATCTGGGCCTGTAGGCTGGAACACACAGGCTCCACCCTGCGAGGCTTTATTGTGTTCTCTGCTTTTGAAGCCGCCTCATGGAACTGCTGGGAAGACAGTTTATATATCTCGGCATTCTTCTCCTGGATGCGCCCCTGCTGCTCCTTGTAGAAGGTATCAAGGCGGCTGAGCTCGGCCTCTCTGTTCTCCAATTCCCTGGCCAGTCGTGCTGACTGCTGCTGCTCACGGTTAGGGCTGGCCCGCTTCTTAGGCAGTGATGCCTTCAAATGCTTCTCAGCTGCCTCTTTCTCCTTTTTTGCCACCTTGACTAGCTCATCCTGGACTGCAGCCTGCTCCTGTTGGAATCTCTTGAGATCCTCTTTCACTGCTGAGGGCTGATGACCACCACTCTCTGTTCTGGGCACTTTGGAGTCTGTCTGAGGGGCTTTAAAGGCACCTTCCTGGGGGCCACGTGAAGAAGGTGGAGGAGCAATAGGCACAGGCATGGAGGGCACAACAGGAGTGGTAGGTGCAGGGGTGGTGGATGCAGGGACAGTGGGTGCAGGAGCAGGGCGTGCAGGACCAGGACCCGGAGCTGGCTGCTGCCCTGCTGAAGGCTGGCTGGAATCCTTCATGCGGTTCACCACGCTTTCTGACAGCCGGATGCCCTGCAGCACCCGGACCCGCTCCTCCTCATCCATCTCGAAGTACACCCTTCGGGCCTCGGCGCTCTCAGCGCTGCCCATGACAGAAGGCGGGCAGGGCGTGCAACCACGCGAGCCGGTTCCACAGCAACCAGGACGACGCTGCTTGGCGCACTACGCTCTTCACTCCTAGGCTGTCTTTTTTCCAGGCATGAAAGTGAATGTACCCTGTTGGTTTCTGCCCAACAATGATGATGATGATGGTGATGATGTTGATGATCTCTTCTCTATCCTCTTTCCTTTCATAAAACCCCACACATCCTCATTGGAATCTGCAGCTAAGTTTACTAGAATTTGAACTTGAGAAATTGGATCTGTGTGTAAACAAGACAGAACAGTAACAGCCCTCTGATGTATGCTGGACAAATTGTCCCCACCGGGAGCACAGATTGTGTTCAGCAACCAGACATCAAATCACTTCCTTGGGAGTTATATGCACACCTATGGTCTTGCCAGAGAATGGGTTGAGTGAGGCTGGGCCTCTGAGCAGATAAGGGGATAAAGTGTGGACTGCCCCACACCAAGGTCATGTGAGTACTGTGTTTCCATGACTGACTGGTTCATACGAGCCCTTTGATGGGTAGTTGCAAGCAGACTGCATATGGTTACCACCACACAGGCCACTGCTGATTGTGCTGTAGGAAGCCACTGCCTGAGATTCACCATTCCTGCCTCCAGTGGCAAGGCATGTTATGTTCAGAAAGGCGTGATTTGATCCAGGCAAAGTCCATGTAAAAACAAGTCATATAATAACAGGCCTCTGGTTTCTTTCTTAGATATCAGCGGCTCTTTAAGCCGCTTCCTGAAGGTGTTAACTTTGGGATGAAAGGTGAAGAGAAGACGCAGTCTTTCATCTCCTGCCTCTGAGGCTCTGCGTGCCCACTGTGAATTAATATGCCCTTGTTGGTTTTTGCTCTTCTGCTTCAAATGCATAACAAACACCTTCTATCGGCAACCCCAAGGGAAGGATTTAGCACTGTCTTTCAGGATCTGCAGTGCTCAAGGACAAACCCACATGGTGCCGCCATTCCGTCTCTGGGGATTCCTGGACTCTTTGACATCCGCTGGCCACATACAGTTAATTAAAGCCACCTTTCTAAGTGATCTGGATGTTTGGAGTAGACACATTGTTTTGCTCTAGTATGGCAACTGGATCCTGCCGCCTGCAGGACTCTTCTTGTGGGTAGGTTGACTTTGGGTCTTTCGTCCTTTATTACCCATTCCACACACTATTCTGGATCTGCTTCCCACAAAACAAAAGCTTCCCTGAACAGTCTTCATCTCCAGGGATTTGCTGTCTTGGTTTTGATTTTTTTTTTCTGGAAGGTTTGAGGAAATTCTCCTCTTAACCATTTTGGGTTGGTTAAAAGAAAAACCACCATTTTCTATTTATAACCCCTGCTCTTCCCACATATCAAAATATGCCTGAACAAATAAACGTCACCACAGAACCATTTGCCAGCTTCGGAATGGAGCACTGATGGCTCAAGAGACTTGTCTAGTGACTTGGCAACTGCAGCACAGAGGGCATTGCCCTCAGACCCAGCAGCTCCCCCCCCCACTGTCCTGCACCCCTCTCCAAGCCTGTTGGGGAGACTGAACAGCCTTCAAGGACTCTTTTGACTCTCTTTTCATAGGGACCTAACCAGGAGATCACTAAAATACCCCAATCTGGGTGTTACATCAAAATGTGTTAGCAAGTCGACCAGGTGGGGACTTTCACCCAAGGCTGAAGAGAGAAGGTGAGGATGGACTCTGCTCATTCGATATTGAGGTGGCCTGCACGTGAAACACCAGCTGGAGTGCCAGGATTTGCTCTCAACACTAATGTACCAAGGACAAGAAGCATAAAAACCGAGGGGAATGCAATTCTCTATAAGCAAGCCCTAGTGAATGACATCCACAAATGGGAGACTGACTGTGTAGGCCAAGTTTCCCATGATCCTCTCTGCTCCAACCAAGGAAGGTTAAAGAAAGGAAGAGGATTCAGCAGCTCATGGAGGGTTGTTTAGGTCAAGTCTAGGGACTTGTGCAAGAGCTGTGTGAGAGGGTAGGGTGGGAAGCCATCAACCTGACTGCCATGTCACTCCAACTAGGCTCATGCAAGGAGACGTAGGGAAAATCACACCATCATGGTTAACGACAGTCTGCCAGCTATGTAACATCACTGGTTTATAAGTCATTTGACATTGATTACAGTCTTCACTATGCTATCCACAAGCTACCAAAGTAGCTGAAAACATCTCCTGAGATGACATCACTTCTCTGCATTCCCCAAGAGGTGGCAGAGGACAAGGACAGCAGTGCCCATCAAGAGCTCAGTGGCCCACAGAAGGGAGTCACACTTGCAAACTAGCACACTTTGTTAAGGTGAATTTGCCCTGACCAAGTCAGGGAAGCAAGTGAGACCTAGAGACATCCTCATGCAGTGTACTGGCACATAGCTGAGGTGCCCAGGGCTCTGCATCTCAAGAACAACCTGGCATCTTCAGCAGGTGGCATTAGCATTCTTAGAGACATGCCTTCCAAAGTTGGCCTCTTCTGAAGCCGGGCTCTCAACTGGAGCTTTCAGGGTTCTCAGATTGGGGCTGTGGGGTTCTGAAGTTGGGGTCAAGTGCAATGCTCAGGATACCCTTCAAGGATGTAACCCACAAAATCCAGATGTCTCAGGAATTTCCATTGTCCCCAGGCTCTTGGGACCACACACAGGCAAACAGAGCCTGAAACACATTGTCTGCTGTTGGCCCACAAGGAGATGACCCAGAGCTTGGGAATAAGCTATAGGATAGAAATATTTGGAAACAGGAGGGGAAGGTGATGGCCCTCCTGGTCCCAGGGAGCTGGAGCTGGATCCCTTCCCCATCACAACTGCAGGAAGGGATCCAGTTATAACAAAGATCTAATGTTAGCAGCCTCCAGGTGTGGTGTGAGCAGCCACCTGCCAGAATAAGTGTGGCATTGAATGAAACAGGGATTTTTTTTCCTCTGAGATGATTTGACAGTGGGGGCCACCTTCAGACAGCACTCTAGTAGCTGGGGACTGGGGTGACTCATGGGGTAGCTGTGTGTGTGTGTGTGTGTGTGTCTGTGTGTGTGTCTGTGTCTGTATGTCTGTGTGTGAAGTACCTGTCCCACCTCACTGTGGGCCCCAGGGTACCTCCCACCATTCCCCCTTTCCTTTTTTCTCCTTTCCTATTTTAGCACCTCCCTTCTATTTTTCTCTTCTTTTCTATACTCTTTTCCAATTTCCAAAATTTTTCCCAATTTTCTTCCATGGTTTCTCTCCATCACTGAATTTTCCTAATTGGCTGCAAATCAGAATCAATACCTCTCCTCTAATGTCCTCAACATTCAGGGGACAGGTAGCCCACACTCTGATAGTCCTGTAAGTGCAATATCTGCACACACGTTCTCAGGGAGGACTTCTGATAAGTATAATCCTGACCCTACTTCTACAGGATCTAAGGTTTGGTCCTTTGGGGACCAAGCCTATAGTAGATGTCCTGGCAAGCATCGGACATGGACAGAGCCAGGCATTGCTGCTCCAGTAGTAGCGAGGAATTGAGAACACTGCCAGGGAGGGCATCTTCCTGACCCTATCGTCATAGAAGTTTGACTGACACCTAATGATGAACCCAGCTTTAGTCTCACAGATCACTCTATGCATATGCTGGTTCTATTAAGCACAAGGAACCCAGAGAAGTACCCTGGGGAGGCTAAGAGCTGATCACTATAAGAATGCTGTCAATGACAAAAACCTAACACATGATTACACAATGGTTTGTGCCAGGAAAAGAAGCTACCTCCCTTCCTAAATTAACACATGGTGTATATCAGCAGACTGCCTTGGTCCCCTTTGATGCCACCATCTCCCACATCAACATTTGACCAGTAGGCACTTATCTCAAGGTAGAACATTGTTAATCCTCAGCACAGGTCTCCAGGTACACATCACCACTGTACCATCCTTCAGAGAAGGAAACTGTATCCATGGATGGATACTGTTCCAGGAACTGAACATACGGGCTCTTTAAAGAAGAGGACTTCCCTTGAGTGGGCCAGGGATGGAGCTAGAGAGTGCAGGCATGGCTGAGGTATAGGACAGAGCTTCCCTCAGCCTCACCAAGGACTCACCAGTGAATGTGCTTGGGGACCAACCAGTGTTGTGGAGGCCACAGCCACTGAGTTTGCCTTGGTCTAAACCTCAGAGCCTCCTGGGGCTTCCAGAGTGCAAGGGATGGGAAAGTTAAATCCTCAGAAGCACAAATGAGACAGACAATCCCTTCAGGACACAGTAGGCTTGGGTCTAACCCAAGGTCTTATAGCTCACACAGCTGGCGAAACTTTTAGGTTTGCAATCTGGGTTAGTTTATGGGTCGGGCATCCTGAACTACATCCCACTTCTGAAGGGATGGACACTCCGTGTTCCGAATCCTACCAAGGTCAACATTTTGTAAACCGTGGGTGAATGGAGCCACATCCAAGTAGCAGAGCAACTGCTAGTGGAGCTAGCCTGTTTAGCAGTCAGTACACACACACTGACAGCATTGCTAAACATCTCATGGCACAGAGAAGCCACCCCATAATTACTAGTGCATAAGGCAGGCCATGAGCCAGAGGATGTGGTGACCATGAGCAGTGTGAGAAGCAAGAGAATGCTCTGCCAAGGACCAAATATCCAACCCTATCCACCCACAATAGGCTTCCCAGAGCCTCTTAGTTTGTGCCAAATAGCTGTGATGCCCACAGGCCAGGGCTTCTAAGAATCACATTTGCTACAGCACTAACCTTTCCATTGTCTCTGTCACATAATGTCTTTCATGTTCTCCTCCAGTAGTAAAGGTCAGAGAGGGTAGGGAGGGGGGCGTTAGGGTGAAGATCTGGGCTGGGAGCAGGGGCAGTGAACTCATTTTAACTTTGGTGATGATGTTGCCCGTGAACCATTTGGAGAGAAAGGAATGAGATTCTGAGACAAAGAGGAAGACCAACAGCACAGGGGTATAGGAGAGGGCTTGGGGTGGAGAGGGCTTAGAAGTGGAGAGGGTTTGGGAGTGGAGAGGACTTGGGCCAGAGAGGGTTGGGGTGGAGAGGGCTTGGGTAGAGGACAGGGATTGGGGTGGAGAATGAAGGAGAGTCTGGAGATGAAGGCCTTGATGGACCTGGGTGAGAAGGAGTTTCTACTGCCTGAACTTGAGCCCTGCAGGCCACAGTCCTCAGTGTTTGGATGCTGGACAGGTCAGGGCCCCTCGGTTGGCTGCCAGTGAATGTGGTATTGATGCTGGACTGAGACGGTAGCTGGACCTTGCCTCTCGTGCCTCAGTTTCCTTCTCTGAAGGGTGGTACAGTAGTGACATGCACCTCAGAGGCCTGTGCTGAGGATTAACAATGTTGTACCTTGAGAAGCAAGGTCCTGTGTGGGAAGATTAGCCTTTACCTGTCTCTAAAGGTGGTAAATCCTAGTGACATTGACTTTGGTGAATTCTGCGGCTGAAAGAGCCTAGAGGACTCACCAGCCTCAAGTGTAGGAAGCCATTCCATCTATTTATTTGTTTGTTTGTTTGTTTATTTTGTTTTGTTTTGAGACAGGGTTTCTCTGTGTAGCTTTGTGTCCTTGCACCAGCTCTGTAGACCAGGCTGGCCTTGAAGTCACAGAGATCCGCCTGCCTCTGCCTCCCGAGTGCTGGGATTAAAGGTTTGTGCTACCACTGCCTGGCTGGAAGCTATTTTGTATGGCAGGGGACATTCATAATTCCTGTGTCCTGGGGAGGGACCAAGCTCCTGTTACATACTGTGAGCAGGTTTCAGATGAAGATAGAGAAAAAAAAAAACATATGGAGTGTGTGGCAGCACATGTGTCCAGCTGGTGTGTGTGTTATGCATATGTATAACAGTGCACATGTGTATACAGTGTGTATGCAATACATGGCTGCCATGGAAGTGTGATGTATGTATAACAGTGCATGTGCATATACAGTATGTATGCTGTATGTATTTGCCATGGATATGTGGTGTAAATGTGCCTAACAGAGGAAGTATGTGGTTTGTGTGTAGCAGCGTGTGTGTGTGTAATGGTTTGTGTGTACAATACATGTGTGAGGTGTTAATGTGTGAGGACATGTTATAGTGGGTATGCAGTGTATGTGAAACACACATATAGTGTGTACATAGAACAGTGCATGGGGGGATAGTGTAAATATGTGTAATAGTTGGTGTAACTAATAGTTGTATGTACAGTGAGTGTGCTCAGTGCATGTGAATGCCATCTGCCTTTGAGGGGTGTGTGTAGGTGTAGTGTGTGTGTGGTGCACATTTGCACAGGTTGAGTGTGCACATAGTCTGTGTGTTTCCCATGTGCGTGTGTGCACAAAGCATGCTTTCTTTGCCTTTATTGTGGCTTCCAGCCCATGTTTAAGCAGAAATGTCCCAAGCCTAATGCCTGGTTGGGGTTTAGGGTCTGATCCAGCCCATGTGCTTCTATGGTTAACTCTGACTTCTCTGGCCCACTTCCACCTCTGTTACACGCTGGCCACGAGACAACTGAAGAGGTCAAGTTTACAGCGATCCATAATTATGGAGAACCATGGCTTCCATGCCAAAGTAACAAGATTAATACCTTTTTGACAGAATTTAATAAATGGCTTTATAGTATTTAATTTTGTTCAGAAAATCACTCTCAGTAGGAAGTCAGTTTTTTCCCTTTGCTAACCTAAGCATGATCACTTTAAAACAATCCATTTTGTAGTGCCTGACACAAAGAGTTTATTATGTAGACTTGTTGTGGTCTGGTTCTTGCAGGCCTTGGCGGGGCGGATTAGCTTCAAGTTCATGTGAACAATCAACTAATTCTGACGAGCGGAGCTGTCTGCCTACTGCACAGAAGTACAGTTATCTCTAGTATATCTTAATTTAAGGGTCAGTGACAGAGAAGTGCTTCGCTTTTGTTAGATGACAAGCATCCCGGCCTCTCTGCTCCCATGCGCCCAGGCAGACAGTTTGCCTGCCTTGTCAACCTTAGCTCATGCTGCAGCTTACTTACTAAATGACCTAATTACTCTCCTCAGCCATCCAGACAGCTGTCAGCATCCACTAGAAAATTCCTAACAAGGTCTTCTTGCTAAAATCCTGGTAGTAAAACTGATGGAAATGAATTGATCTGTAGAATCTGCTCCAAAGACTTGTGACTTTGGTGGGAGGGAATCAACTTCCCCCAAAGGCCAAAGTTGGCAGTGCCAATGGACCACATAGAAAGGCATGGCAAAATGATTTTTGGATTATGGAATTGTCTGTATGGTATATCCCCATCAGTGAAATAGACTTTCTAGACTCCAGATGGTCAGGTGGCCTTCCTTCCTCACCACCTCCTGACTGCTCACAATGGTTTCTGTCTGGTTCCCCAGGGCCTCACAGGAACTAGACATACAGGTACCTAATCACAAGGGGCTGCCCTAGAGATAAACACAGGGCATGCAGGAGTGCCCCCTCAGCTCTGAGCTCAGAGTTGTCCACGCTAGTATTTGGAGGAGACCTACATCCTTGTCCATCTTTGCTCTTGCATTGGTGCAGAACTCAGCCCTTGGAGAGTCTTAGACACTGCCATTTCAGGGGATGCTTTCAGGGATGAGCAGCCTCCACGGCACAGCCTCACTTTTCATTTGGAGTGCTGGGAACACGCCCCATGGCCTAGCGCATATGTGGCTAGCGCTGTGTTTATACCTTTGAGAAAGCACAACAGAGTATGGTAACCAGAAAGCATCACCAATGTTAAGGAGAAGAGGGGCCACTGAAGTGCTGTGCTCGGGGCCAGGCATTGTGGAGGTGTTTAGGGTAGGTGGTCTCAGTTATCCCCAAAGGCCCTGAGTTTGTCGGGGTGAGGGTACATAGAAAAGATCACTTGCATAGTGATGATATTAGGTTTTAACTGAGGCAACTTCATTCTAAGAAGGACAAAATATGGAGGGCAATAAGCACATCTGGCCATCTCTGAGCATGAACTCCAGCCTCCCAGGAGGGTGCTGAGCTGTGGCAGAGTGGATGCTGAGCTGCTCCTCCCAGTAGGAACAGTGGGACCCAAGAGATTCCTGCCTCCAGATTCATTCCAGCAGAAGGAGCTGCTTCCCTGAGGTAGAGAGCTCTCCCTGGGGGTGTTTCTGTTCCCTGACTGCTGGGAGAGAGGTGCCCAGATCAGGCCTTACCTCAATGCCTGTAGCCTGCCCTAGGGTCAGAGGAGAGGCCTCCCTTGCAAACTCACACCCATTCTTTAACACCCCCTACCTTGGCTTAATGCCACTTCTCTTTGCTGCTGTTGAGGTCCCTTCACCAGGAACTAACCACACTACCAACAGCAATGCCCGTGACAGTACCATACAGTAACCGGAGAGCTGTTGAGTGCCGAACACGAGAAACAAAGTGGACACAGTTGCCACAGAGGCTGTAAAGGACAGAGGAAGTAGCAGCCGCACCACTTAACTTACACGACCAAAAGCCACCAAGAATGGAATAATCAACTGCCAAAATAAAAATTCACTCGCTGCTTACAATCGCTCTCTCTGTGGGGCCACAAGAGTGAAGACTGGATGGCTTCCACATGCTTCTCGAGTGGGATCTGCATCAATTTACTTAGGTCACTGTGTATTGGAGGGCTATTTCAACAGTGACACCCAGGGACAGAGGAACTCCCAAGGCACGGTGTTAGAGCCCCACACATCAGGATCCAGTATAATACAACAGGACAAGGAATATTTCTGGGGATTCACCAAGGCAGTGGATTTACCCACCTTGATGGTTCCTTCGCTTGTCCCCAAGTTTATAATTTAAGAGACACAGTTGGTAGTTGGTAGAATCTATGCACTAGTCTCTTGGCTGATGGAAACAAAACTTTTGTAGTAGGGAGAACTACAGGGGGGCCCTCAAAGTGCCCCAACCCCTCCAGAGCATAAACTAGAAAGCACCTTTGCTTCCTAGGAGGGAAGGGGGATGAGTACTACCCTGGAGCATCTGAAATCGGGACCCAGCACAATTCCTTTTGGCTCACCAGCCTGGTTGTGGTGACAACTCGAAGGGTTTTTACATCTGACAACAGATGAGTAAAAGCCAGCCTCCAGGACAGCTACCTGTGGTACCTCTGCATCAGCAAGTGACTTTAAACCCAGTCACACCAGTGAGAGAGCAGCTCTATTCCATCCTTAGGAAGATGAGGACCCAGGATCTTATTTTCCCACCTTCCCCCATGATGTGTCCCCAGGATATATGACCGTGTGCCCAGACATCATATCACAGTATCAAAATCCTGCTTTGGGTAGGAGGAAAGAACAGTAATCCATCTGGACTGGAAGGGACACCTATCCTGATGTCATTGTCTCCCCTGCCTGCAGTCCCTGACTCAAAGACATAAAGGAGGTCAATGGTGAACACATGGACATGACAATCCCTGTCCTTCCCAGAGGCTGTGAACCTGATTGATGTGTGGTGGGCATGCAGTATCATGACCCTGATCTGTAATATGATGAACACTCAGTATTTTCCTGAGCCCCTCTGGGCATTCTGCAAAGCTCTGATGCCAAAAGACCTATGTGTCAGTTGCCATATGGGAAGAATATGATGGTCAGAGGTAAGGATCTGGCTGCCAATGGATAATCACCTGGGCAGTGGCATGGAGCCTGGTGGAGGTGGGACAAGAATCGGCAACAGCTCAGGCCTTTCCCTGGTGAATCTGCACCCTCCCACATGATCTGAACCTTTGAAAAGCCAGGGCCATCACTCTTGGAGTTGTAGGCTTTCTCTATTCATGGTGGGCAGCTTCACAAATCTGATACACAGGCACTTAGCCTGAGCAAAAAACCCTGCTGTTTGGGGAAACACTCACTTTGTCTGGGATATTGCTGGACACACGTAATAGCCCTATTACCCTAGATACGGTGGCATGCACACAGTATGCGTTGTTCCCAATTAAGACAGGTACTAATTGTAGTCACTCAGTGACCAAGGGGACAGATCCTCCATCTCTGTATAAGGCCAATCAAGCATCTTCATCTTCCCCAGGGTATGGAAACAAACTGTCCTTTCCAATGACCATACCTTGACTGTTCACATAGAAGCACTATGCTACGGAACATATGGTCTTGCCTCTAACTGTGGTGCCATCTGACAGCCCTACTGATGCTACCACATCAGTTCTGAGGGCCTTTGTGGTGGGTGGCATTTTACAGTTAATGAACAACTTTAATGATACCCTTCACAGTTTTTTAAATGCACCCCCAAAGTCCTTGAAATTTTGAATAAAGGCCTAGGAGTTTGGGAAATGGGAAGGTTCCAGGGCATGATCCAGAAAATTCCACCTTGCCTCATCCTGATGTTTCCACTAGTCCTTCCTTGCTTAGGGACATAATATAAAGGTTCTTAGAAATTCCTCCAGAGTGCAGACTTTCTGGTTCTTCTGGAGTGCAGGTTTCCTGGTGATGCCACTGTCAAGATTTTCTTATGGACTAGAGATGAGGCTCCATCTTACTGGGGCTTGGGGTAGGAGGACACCGAGAGTTTCTGGGTCTTCTGCTCCCAGGTAGCTTCCCAAAGCTATTTTTGTATGGATTTTCTCTGAATTCAGATAATGACCATTCCACACCCTCACGGGTCACTATGTCACTAATCACTAGTGTCACAGTTCATAGTCATTGGTAGCTGAAGCAGGAGACAGGGCCAGCCAGGTAAGCCAGGGGGAGAGGGCTGAACAAGGGGCATCTGCAGGTGTCACTCAAGCAGTTTTAGCTAACAGATAATATTTAATTGCTCAGATCAAACTTTTTAAAGATCGCGTACAAAGATAAACACATGATTTCTCTCACCTGTGGATCCCAGACTTTATATAGATATGTAAACCATATGGTATGAAAGTGAAGGGAAACTGGGAAAAGGATGAGCTGAAGGGCTGGACGGGAGACAGAGAAGACATGGGGTGTGTGAATTGTCAAAGTGCACAATAATGATACACCTGAAAGGAACTTATTACATACAATGAGTTATATATGCCAATAAAAGTAATACTAATTTTAAAGACAAAAAGACCACATGCACTTAAAGTAATTTCATAACCAGAAAGCATTTGCCAGTGACTATGAATCAGTAGCAGCAACAGGGTTGTAGTAACAGCAACAGCCCACTCTTGTTGGCAGGCAACACGAGTAACAGTCCCAGAACACCATTTATTCAGTGTTTACGGTATGCCAGGTGCCGTTCTCAGTGCTGAGTCATAGTAACTTCATGGAATCTTCCCGATCATTCAGGAAGGAAATGCTGTCAATGACTCAGCTTTGTAGAAGAGAAACTGAGGCACAGGAGCCAAGTTATCTATCCAAAGCAACAAGGCCAGACATTGGAACAATGGGACCCTGATCCAAGCAATGGCTATACTCTGGATAGTTGCAAGCAGCTATGCTGGTGCCCAATTGGTCCATTGGTTTCTATCTGAAGAGCAAGGCATTCTTAGACAAAGGAGAGAACAGTAGACTCCCTGACTTGCTTATCAGTGTATTCTAGTCTACTTTGTATTACTTTGATAAATATCATGGCCAAAAGCAACTTGGAGAAGAAAGGATTTATTTGGCTTTTGCTGCCAGGCCATAGTCCATTCCTGAGGGAAGTCAGGGTAGGAACTCAAGGTAGGAACCTGAAAGTAGAAACCGTGGAGGAATGCTACTCGCTGGCTTGCTGTCTGACTTGCTTGGCTAGCTTTCTCATAACTCCAAAGCCCGCCCATCTAGAGATAGCGCCACCCACAGTGTGCTAGACCCACCCACGCCCATCTTCACTTAGTTCATCAAGGACATGGCCACAGACTAATCTGATGGAAGCAATTCTTCAATGAAGTTTCCCTCTTCCCGAGTCTAGGTTGTGTCAAGGTGACAATAAAAACTCAACAGCACACAGGACATCCCCTTTAGAGAGGAAGTTCCCCTCCAGGAGCAGAACCCAGACCCTTGCATATGCTGGGCAAGTCAACTACAATTTGAGCTTCGACCCAGTCCTTGGTTTTGAGACAGGTTCTTTCTATACAGCTCACGTTTGTTGGGAACTAGCTGAAGAGTTAGTTTTGAACTTGTGATCTGTCTTCCTCCTCCTCCTGAGGGCAGAGATTATAGATATGCATCACCACAGTCAGCAAAAATGGTGCATGTGTGTATGTGTGTGTGTGCATGCATGTGTGTATTGTTGTGTATGTATATGTGTGACTATGTGTTGTGTATATGAGTGTGTGCTTGTTTGTGGGCATCTGAGATTGTATGTATAAATGAGTGTATATGTACGTATGTCTGTTTACATGTATGATTGTGTGTGTTTTGTGTTTGAGTGTATTTATATGTTTTCATGTGTGATTCTATATATATGTATGTATATGTGTGATGATAATATGTATGTTTGTATGTGTGTAAGTATGAGTATGTGTATGTTTACATGTGTGACTGTGTATATGTATGTTTACATGTGTGATTATATGTGTATGCTGTGTGTATGAGTGTATTTGTGTATGTATGTGTATGAGTATATACATGTGTGACATGTTGTGTGTGTGTGTGAGTGTATGTTTATGTGAATACATGCAAGTGCTCTGCTCATGCAAGCATGTGTGGAGGCTGAAGGTCAACACTGGGTATTTTCCTCAATCACTCCTCTGTCTTAAGTTTTGAGACTATGGTCTCTTACTGAACTGAAAGTTTGCTGTTTCAACTAGACTGTCTGGCCAGCAAGGCCCCCTAGATCTGCCTGTTTCTCCCCCCTCCCCAATCACCAGGGCTGGAGTTACTGAGGCTTTGTTCTGTGCCCAGTTTTAACACAGGTACTGGGGAGCCAAGCTTAAGTCTTCATGCTTACATGGGAGGCACTTACCCATCAGCCATTGCCCCAGCCCCAGCCTAAATGGTGTCTGTCAAGTCTTCAGAGCCAGCCTGAGGATGGCGACTGACGTGCAGCTGAAAGAGCATCCCGGTGCACAGAACACTAGAGGCAAGCCCAGGGACAGGGCAGCCTGGCCCCAGAGCCCAGGGAAGAACACGGCTGCATGGCTTCTGGCTGTACACAAATAATGGGCCAACCAGAGCCATGTCATGATGGCGGTTCACAGTGAGCAGTGCAAGGTGTAGCCGCCACCCCTGTCCTCTCCCAGGTGATGGGGCACATTTGTAGGAAGCCCTTCTTATTTGGTATGCCACAAGCCGAAGCAGCTGGAGTTCTAGCCCTGCTGTTAGCTCCTCCCAGAGCTCAGGCTGCTAAGGCAGCCGCTGCACCTGCAGTTTCTGCCCTGCCTCTGTTCACAGACTCGGTGTGCATTCTGACATCTGTTACGTGACGGTCGAGATGTTTCCTCCTGGGGGAAATTCAAGAAAGTTCCAAGAACTGTAAAGAAAGAGGCCTCCCAAGGCCTCCCAAAGGCTGCGTGAGCAGGGAGGAGATGCTGTGGTGGAGTGGCCTTCGTGCTGCACTGAGAACTGTGGTAGCGGCGTATTTGAAAGTTGTCACCAGGCTGGGTGGATTTTTGGTGGTGTATCTGCCTCTGAATCACCTATGCTCCTGTAAGAAACCCCTCTCTCACACTCTTGGATGTAACCTCAATAGACGACTCATTGGCTCCCCAAGCTCAACTTGGGTGGGATTGTTTCTTTCGTCTGTTGTCAGCACCCTGTCTGGGGTGGATAGGGGTTTTTCTCACATCTCTCTGAGAAAACCATCTATCTTAACAGCCTTTGTGTCTCTTCCTCTGGACTGTGACCCGTCTGCTCTGTGGGCACAGAAAAGGCGGCCTCTGTGAACAGGAGGCAGCCTGCACCTATCATCAATCTGCCTTAATTCGACTCAGCAGCTTCCAGAGGGGTGAGAAACTCACTTCTGCTGTTTAGGGTGGAGACTGGAGGCCACTGAGATGGCATCTCCACAGTGAAGTCACCTGGGAAGGGTGAGAGACTTACTGAACTGTATGTTTAAACCCATGTGCCTCAGAGCCTCCACACTGTCCTCTACTAAAGCCTGGCAAACCAAAGCCCTGCTCGGTGTGAGTGCATCCGGGGTGGGGAAGGAGGATCAGGACCTGATTCACAGTCTTGGAGATGACTCTGGGCCTGGTGTGGAGTTTGTAAAGAGAAAGTGAAGTCCTGGGCATCACTTAGGAGAGGGCAGGTCGCAATTACAGAAGCCTAGAAGAGGACTGTTGTCTGGTGAACCAGGAGGACATGCATGGGGTACAGGCTGTGGGGGAGGAGGGAGGAGAGAAGGGGGACATTCCTAGCACTCTGACTCTCATAGCCGGGTGGAGGGCAGTGCCATTCAAGAGACGGTGATGACTCTGACAAGGACATTTGTGCATGGGAAGTCGATTCCAGTTCTGACACATATCTCAGGTTGATGTTAGAAGACATCTGCATGCATGTGAAATTCAGACTAGATGTTTTCCAGGTTTTGACAGTGTTTAGGTGTTATTTCTGCTGGTGTGCTTACAAACGTGTGCACGCTGTACTCTTTTTGATGTGAAGGTATGATTGCTTTCTCTGTTGTGTGTATGTGCACGAGAGAGAGAAGTGTAATCATGTGCATGTGTGTGTAATGTGGAGTCACAACAGAGTTTCATTCACCCATAAAGAAAAATAAAATTATGTTGTTTGAAGAAAATAAACATAACCAAATACTAGCATATTAAGCAAATTCAGTGTTTTGACATTTGCTGTAGATTTTATCACATAGTCTATTCATGGGAGTAGTGCTGGAGATTGAAGCCAGGGCTTTGGGCACACTAGGTAAGTGCTACTACTGAGCTACATCCTCAGCCCTAAAGGATCTATTTATACATATTTTTCTCCTTTCTATTTTGCATGTAGCTTTCGTTAGAAATTATTGCTATGACTTCAAATGAGTGTTCACTGATGCCCTTGACTTGCTGAGGTGATGAATGGCATCCGTGTCCCCTTCATAGTGTTCTCGCCATCTGCTTGGTCATGGTATCTTATTCCCTTAATGTCATGATTATATTTTATTTGTAATTTTCTTTTAAAGTGATAGTAGTCTGTAATTTTTATATTGCCTTTTATTTAGTTTTCTATTAAAAGTCATGTTTCTTTGTAAAAATCAGTACTTCAATAACCTAAAGTAGTTTCATACAGTCCCACCACATGTTTGTCAAATGTCTACTCAAGTTCTGTATGGTACTTCTGTACTGTTGTTGTTTCTTTTTTTTTTTTTTAACCAAAATATGGCTTGAAGTCCTAAGATAAATTTGTAATGATTTGGCTCAAAAAAGGCAGGAAAGTCAGCGTGCTCACGGGGCACACCTAACTCCGCGGTGGGACCGTGGGCCACGGTAGAGACTTTTTCAGTGTTCTGTGTTTGGGAACCAGCCACGCGGAGGACAGGCCCAGTCTGATTTGCGAGGCGAATGCTAGTGCTGACCGCACCCACCCGTGTCTTGTGGCCTCTTCTCTTTTCATTCTCACAGCCACCAAAGAGAATAAAATGCCACCTTGCTGCTGTGTGAGGGCAAGGACGGGAACATGGAAATGACCTCCAGCCCTGGCGTGAATGGCTGCCCAGGCCAGCCTGTGAAACGTCCATCAGAACCTTATGATTCCTCAGGAACAGAGCCTTCGTGCTCTTCACTGTGGTGAAATGGAGAAGGGGGTGTAAAGGAGGAAGGAGATGGCCACACAGCATCTCCCCCTTATGTCCAGTATCTGTTTTAAAGATGCCTTTGAACTTGAAGGTCAGCTCCACAGTGGCAGCTTTAGTGGAGTGTTCTGTGGCAGCCATGCGCTTTCATGATGCGTCTGTGTGACCCTTCCGTGGTACTCCGTCCCTCTAGAGTACCACTTACCTCTGAGCCTCTGAAGGCCAGGAGTGACAGCCCTGCAGCAAAGCTGCTCGCTCAGTGGCTCTAACCACATCACCATTCCTGCTAATGGCACTTTCCACTCAGCCCATTCTCCAGTCTACTCAAGGCTAGCCTCAGAAAATGGCTCAATTAGAAAGGCTTTCAAGTGCTCCTACTGGGTATGTGGCCTTGAAAGGGATGAGGAGACAGGCATGTGGGTCTATCCTCCACCGCAGGATGGCTCACATGTCATTGTGGTAAGTGATTTTTTTCTCTTGAAATGAGACCCATAGAGAGAGCCTAACATAAGGCTTCCATCAGTGACTAGACATGGATGTGCTGGAAGAACAGGGTAGGAGGGAGGCCTGACCTCTGGATGCTAGAGGCCAGAAGCTAAAAGATCACAGGAAGCAAGGTATCACCACTCTTGCAAGTGCCCCATCCAAACAGGTGTTCTTGGTATGTGCACTATCTTCTTCCTCCGGCTCTCAAGTGCAAACACTGGCGGTCGAGGACTCCTCCCTTCCACCACTTGCCACCAAGCATCCTCTGGCCACCATGCACCTTCTGGCTACTCGGATTCCAGTAGTGAAGGGCATGAGCATTAAGCCAAGCTCTCCCTGGGAATGACGGACTGTCAACTGAGTGCTCTTCATACCTTGAGAACTGACAGTATAAGATCTAAGGCTCCAAAGTAGATTTCTCTCTCTCTCTCTCTCTCTCTCTCTCTCTCTCTCTCTCTCTCTCTCTCTCTCTTCTTCCCTCTCTCTCTCTCTCCCCCCTCTGTGTGTGTGTGTGTGTGTGTGTGTGTGTGTGTGTGTGAGAGAGAGAGAGAGAGAGAGAGAAGTCTGTGTGTGCAAAGAGGATGATCTGCTTTTCTGTTGGTTAGCCTGTCTTTAGTACCAAAGCCACCCAGACAACATGACAGGCCTGTAAACGTGGCAAGCACTCTATGACTGATTGTTTTTTTGGAAAAACAAAAAATACTTCAGGAGATTCAAAGTGATTCTGACTGTGTGGTCTTAGACTTGTAGAAAGCACTAGAACACTCCATGCCTTTGCTCAAGGAAAGTCTCCTGTTAGCAGGAGGTCAAAACATGGAGAGTGCCTGGGATGGTACAGTGGATGAAAAAAAACTTTAGTTCCAGCCCCCCATGTCTGCCTCTTGGAGAGACTGCTTCCTCACCACACTGTAAGACCCTGGACATACATGACAGTGGCCATCTGGGGGACAAGCGCCTCTTCAGCTATCGGGGAGTCTTTCTTGCTGCAGGTGATTAACTTCGTATGCCCACATGCAACAGCTCAGCCTCATTGGTTTTCAGCCCCTCTGTTCGAAGCAAGGTAGAACTAAAGAGACACGCCCTGCGTCGTGATGTCCCCCAGCTGGACATGAACTTGGTACAAGATCAAAGGAAATGGGTTGAAGCTGGAGCAGGCTCTCAGCTCAGCCTGGGTGGAGCATGGGTACGAGTCCTTCCTGCCATGCTGGCTCAGGACATATATCTTCCAGCCAACTGGACTCAGGACTCTTGGAATCCAGCAGAACTCTAGCCCCAAAGTACCTAAGTTTTCTTGCTAACCAACCGCAGGATTCAACCGAAAGTTGGAACCATCCAGAAATTGTTGAGGTCCTGGGAGAATACTTCATCTCATTTTTAAAAGGAAGCCTGATTCTTCTGTTTACAAACAGACAGCTTTGAGTCAACTGACAAGGTCACTGATCAGTGTGGCTAAGAAGGAAGGCAACCATGACTGGCAGCCCAGGCCCAGGCTCAGGCCCAGGGCCAGCTCCTTGAACAATGGAGCTTGGTGCTGTTTGCACCAAGGGGTGGTCATGACTGGCAGACCACTGGCATATGGATCTGGGGAGCCCTTCTGCATGTCAGTGCCTAACTTCTGAGCTGTAAGATTAGCTTCCCACCAGAGCTTCTCTGACCGTGTTCACAGCAGCCTCGGTGATAGCTCTGAACATACACGTACCTGCTGGCATGGCCACTTGCTCCTGGACGTATGGCACCAGCATCTGAAGAGATTGGAAGTGGTACTATTTCTAAGGATTAAAATGACACATACAAAGGCTGAGGGTAGGTATAGGAAAGCGCAGAAGCATGGGGCCTCAGAAGAATTAGTCCATTCACCCACCTTCCTGTTCACCCTCCCCCAGAGGCTCCTCATAAGTAGCTGCTCTCAGCCCTGCATCAGCTCTGTCCCCTCCCTAGACTGGTCTATTCTTTCTGGGCCTCTGGTAGACTATCTGTCTCCATTTGGGAACCTTCCTGGTACCCCAACTCTCCTTCGTGAGTTTGAACCTGGACTCCTCAGCTCCCTGCTTGCCTTGTGCGAGTGTGAGCACAGGCACATGACACAGAACTAGAAAGGGGATAACAGCGGGGGAAGCAGGTGTTGAGGAGGGGGTAGGCAAGAGACCCTGCCTTAGTAAATAAAGTGAAAGCAACCAAAGATGACATCTGATTCAGCCTCTGGCCTCCACACACATACATGTACACCTATATGTGAAAACACACATGCACACACATACATGTACACCTATATGTGAAAACACACATGCACACACATGCATGTACACCTATATGTGAAAACACACATGCACACACGTACACCACTCATACATACAAAATAATTTTAAGAATTATTTTTAAGAACGAAAAGTGCTGTGAGTTTTGCTAGGAAGTGAGCAGAGTGTCTCTGGGCACACATGTTAAATGTAACCATAAACCGTGACTCTGTAAATGGCACAAGTGGCTTTCAGGGAAGTCTCTACCATGAAGCACAGTGTTAGGCATGGCGAGGTACTCTGTGTTTTAAACGCCTGTATTGAGTGTTAATACCAGCCTTGCCTGTTAGTTGATGTCACTTGCCTTCTGCACCTCGATATAACTGACCCCACCTACCTTTCCTGGATGGTCTTATGGAGCTTTGCTCCTCCCAGAGCCTCTGCCTCCGACTTCTGGAGACACGGGTGGGAATGGGAATGAGAGCAAGGGGATGTTCTGCCTCCTCTGGCTCCCGGTGACTCCTCAGTGGTACTCTGTCCTCCCTCATTATCCTATACTGGCCTCGAAGGATGCTGAGCAGACCTGAGCCTGCTTCTCTTTTCTCAAGTAGAGACCTGGCTACTTGCTCAGGAGGTCTTTTAAAATGTAACCAGAGAGGGGGGTGTGCTCTGTGTGTAGCACAGAGGCAGAGGGGCCCCTTAAAGAAGCTGTTGCGACTGTAAGGAACTCAGGTCTCGGCTGTCTGGCATTCCATGGCCTTTCAGCTTGAGGCTCCTCCTCCAACTCCTTCCAGATCCTCTCTGCCTCCCTAACCACCCAGCTTTATGGTTTTTTTTCTCTCTCTCAAAAGTAAAAAGATCCACAAAAAAAAAAAAAATGAAAAAAAAGTGCAATGGAGTGCACAAACGGAGTCCGCTTTGTGTCAGTCGGCTACCCCTAGGCATGGAGTATAGTTGATACACCCAATAACACTCCATGGGGCAAAGCTACTTTCCCTTTCCAGCAAGTATCAATTATAAGCGGCTTCTTGATGCAACGCGGAACAGTGTGTCTACTTCCCTTCTCAGCACTGGATCTTGTGTGCTTTGAACTTGTGTGTGCTGCACGGTCTCTAAGCTCATGCGTGTCTGGAAGATGCTGTTTTTGAAGGTAGTGGATGACTCTGAGAATCCGAGTTCGAGGCCAGCCTCTCAGGAGACCCACGCCCATCCTGTCTCTTTGTTCTTCTTGTGACCTTGGTGCCATCAATCTTGCCACCCTGTTCCTCTCTCTTAGTATCAACTCCAGACTAGTTGCTTGGAATATGCAATGAGGATTGTAGAGGAAGACCAGCTTGCCCACCCACCCTCACCCCAGGTCACTCTGTGAGCTCACCACAGGGCAGCGCTCTGGCCACCTCATGGGCAGACAGAGTAGCAGACACCTTCCCAAGTGTCTTGGGGAAGACTCATCCCTTTGTCTCTGTAAAAAGGTTATTTGTCTTGTGCCTGAGCAGGCTCTTTCTTCTCTATCTCTTCTCTCTTCTCCTCTCTACCCCTCCCCTCCCCTCTCCTCTCCTTTCTACTCACTTTTCTTAGCTTCCTGCTCTCTTCCCTCTCTTGCCTGACCTCAGCAATCTAAATCAGAACCAGCCAGTAGCCATAGAGAATAAGATTGCTGCCATCCCTCCAGCAGAGTGGGGACAAGGGCATGTCTGAAAATTCCCTTCTGCTAACAAAGGGAAAGGTGGTAAGAAAGCACCCTCTCTTCAGGAAACCTGGCTGGGCCATCACCATCATGTCTTAGAACTAGAGATCACAGACGTGGCAAACAAAAACAGCGAGTCCAGCTCCAGCCCTGAAACGCACACAGCCTAATTGCCAATGCTTCCTTTTTGATAACTAGAAAGGCTGCGCACGTTAAATAAAAGGAGAATTAATGTCTAGTTTAAATACAGCTGCTGTGATTCTTGCACACAGCACAGCTGTCCCGAGGCTGGCACAGGGCCATGCCGTGGAGGCTCCATCCCGTCTGTCCCATTGTCTTCCTGACTCACAGGCACAGACCATCTCCAAGTGTTTGGGAAATATTTGTATCCATCTTCAGGTCTTTGCCGCATCACCGAGGGATGGGCCTCGCCGACGCCACACCTCCAGCTCTCTGCACCTGTCAAACCCTCCTCTATCTCCCCCTCCTGAGATGATTTTTCTGAAGGGAAGAATAATTGTTTCATATTGGGTTTTTTCCCCCCTCAATTTTGAGTCAGGACAGAGCCAGTAAAGTAAAATATTTCCAAGTCTTCATCCCAAAAGGGGTGTGTGTGGGTATGTGTGTGTATGTATGTGTATGTGCATGTGTGCGTGTTTAAAAGGATTGACCACGTGTTTTTATTTTGAAAACCACGAGTAAAATTTGAGGCTGCAGTCAGTCTGGCTCTGTCCTGCCGACTGCAGAGGAAGGAGCAGCGCTGCCAAGCGCCATGTCACTGCTGATTCACTTCAGAATGGAAACAATCTTGGGAGACACAGTGGAAAATGAGAAAGATTTGCGTCTTCAAGGACATCCTGCCCACTGTTTCATTCCTTTAAGCCTGTCCCCCAGGAGGCCCGAATCCTTTCTGATCCTATTCAGTAAGGAATTGTATCCACTGTATCACCAGGAACCTGTTTCCTGGCGGGGCATCCTAGCACTGGAACTCTTGCGCTCTGTGAGGATTTACCCGAGGAGGCCCCACAGCCTGCTCTGAAGGGTGAAAATATCCCATTCAGGAGACCTTCCTGGGTTCCTGCTCCTGGCCACACCTCTGAGCTCCTTCAATGCAGTCCTAGGCCTTTGGCCTGCCCCCAGTCCTGCCCCTGTGATCGACATCTACACAGTAGAGTCACAGCCCTAAGTCTTTGGTTTGTCTCTAGTCCCTGTCCCCGTGTGTCCCCAACAGCCTCAGAGCTCATGCAGATGGGCCTGTAGAGATTTTGTTCTCTGGGGAGGATCCAGGATCCTGTTCCTTTGCAGGGGACATGGCAGCTTGTCCTCACCTCCTCTTTGCAATGTCCTCAGTCAAATCAGCTCACCCGGCATGGCATTGCAGACCAGAACCAGAATGCCAGAATGAATGAACTCTGGATTCTGGGATACAAAAGCCCAAGACCAGGATCTTAGGATGGCTCCTCCTAAGGTCACACCACCTCGCTGGGATCACACATGGTCTCCTCTCTATGTGTCCGTGTTCTGCTCTCTTCCTATAAGGACACCTGTCAGATAGCAGTAGGGACTCACATACAGAGCTTCATTTAATGATAATTACTTCCTAAAGGCCCTGTCTCCTGTCCCAGTCATATTCTGAGGTCATGGGGGTTTAATTGTGAATCTGGAGAGACAATAACCCCTGACACAGATGCACCTGTCAATAGTTAAGGGTAAGGGTGAGCTTGCACCAGAGCTCATTTCCCTGAGGTGGTAGAGGTGACCTTGGTCAGGACAGTGGGTCACAGCTGCCAGTGCTGTGAATGTGGTCTACTTTCCCAATGGGCACACTCAGTGGAAAGAGGATCTGAGACCAAGCTCAGTCAGTCCCAAACTCATGTGATGCTTGTGATGAACTGGTTTCATCTGGCTGTGAAAGGAAGGCTGGCTAGGTGGCCTCAGGTTCCTGGAGACATCCCACAGTGACCAGAGGGCAGAACACAGGGATCGGGCACACTGCAGTCCATGGGCCACATCTGGTCCCTGTCCATGTTAGGAAATAAAGATCTCAGAACTCAGCCACTTGCTTTTCCTCACCCATCATCATGCTGCCTCCTCTGCAGGGTTGGAGAGCCCTGGCGTAGCCTATAGGCTCCCAGTGCAGAAAGGATTCATGATCTGACATATCACCGGCATTATCTGCAGCCATGGGGCCAGAGTACCAACATCTACCAATGACTGCATTTGTTGGGAGGTCGCCTGTGATAACTCAAGTGAGAAATGTCCCATATAGGTTCACATATTTGAACACTTAGTCCCCAGTTAATGGCACAGTTGGAGAGAAGCAGGCTTGCTATTGGAAGGCTTCGAGAGTTTATGACCTTGCCCCACTTCTGATTTGCTCTCTCTGCTTTGTGTTTGAGGTTGAAGATGTGATCTCTCAACTTCCTGCTCCAGGTGCTTCTATGCCTGCCTCCCTACCATGATGGACTCTATTCCTGTGGGACCATAAGCCCAGACAAACCCTTCCTTTTGTCTGGGTCACGGCGTTTTATCACAGCAGCAGGAAAGTAACTGAAGCTATCTTCATGTGCTCCATGGATGCGTCTTCATCTTCCACCACCTGTGATATTAGTTTCCAGTCTTTGCAGGTGAAATTGAACTTCAAGGAGCAGCAGAGCAACTGAGCATGTGCACCCACAGAGACGACAGTCTCCACTCCCACCCACCTGATGGCATGCCAAAGGACAGCACATGCCCACAGGAATGAGCTGCCACTAAGCCTGATATTAGCAAGACACAGCTGGGAACATGGGGCCAACCACACAATGTCCATATTGTTGGTCCCATTGTGCCTTTCCACAAACCAAGCTTAGGAAGTAAGATGGATGCCAGACACTGCGACTTGGACAAAACTCTCCATCTCTACCAAACTCTGGCTTACAACTTTAAGTTATGAGGGGCTGGCAGGATAAAGGAGACTGCATACATGTGACATTTTCTCCAAAGAGTGGAAGCTAGTGTTGGAGAGACTTACTCATGCTCCCGGAATGCCTATAACAATGGCTTGTCTCTCACCCCATTCTCTCCTAAACCTTTCTGAGACATGTTTGTGTCTTCTTAAATGCCATCTCCACAGTGGGCTGCCTTCACCCATGTCATGCACAGCCTGACATGACATGCACAAATGTGCACACTCATGTAGCAGAGGAGCAACAGCCGTTTTCAATGGCAGTGGCTCTTGGGCAGTGGGAATCCTGTGGCAGTGTAGCCTGTGCTTCCTGGAGAGAGAGCCCTATGGGATGGACAGATCAGTGACCGGACAGAGTGAAGCTTGTGTGAGCAGAGGGCAGAGGTGGCCACACCCTCTTGGAGGCCTAGGAAGCACACAGTCAGGAAGCTTTACTGTCTACTGGCTGGGCATGTTACACTCTGACCCCCAAGCCTTGTTCTCTGTCTTTAGTCACACCATCCTATCGTTGGCCTTGGTTTCTGTAAACACACATGAGAAATCTCCAGGTCTTAGGCAGCCCACACAGTTCTGCTCAATGAGATAGCTACCACCTCAGGGCCCCTTGTCCTGGCCTGCTTCACTTAGGAGATTACCATCTCCAGAAACTGTGAAGGACATGTGTCGCATGCCAGACCACAGACCAGAGCCAACAGGACCACACTATGTAAGAATCAAGACTGGATCAGTCATAGCATTGCGCACGCACAATCATAGCATGCAGTCATAGCACGCAGTCATAGCGTGCATGTGCTCTCTCTCTCTCTCTCTCTCTCTCTCTCTCTCTCTCTCTCTCTCACACACACACACACACACACACACACTGATTGCCCTTCAGACACAGCCCACAAACCACCTGGGAGCAGCTTGAGGCCAGCTTCATTGCAGAGATGACACCATTTTTGCCAGCTTCCAAAGCTCTGCAGATCACCTTTCCTCCGTGAAGTTTATCTCTCATAGACAGAGCTTTTTGGACACTGCCTCACATATCCTGGGTTGAGTGGACAGCATTTGGGGTTTCTGCTGCCTGGTTGGGTAAGCGTCCTCCTAGCCAGCTCTCCTGAGGTTTTCATGAGCGCTTACTCATGACTCCATTTCCACCCCTAGGAACAAGCGGTAGTCAACATTTCAGGTCTAACCCTCTTGCTTCTGTTGTCCAGTACACATGGGGAGCTCAGCTACTCCTCCTGTGGCTCTTCATTGTCCCCTTTCTCTTTCGGATTTCTGTCCTCTCCATTGCACCCTGGTTACACCTCCTCAGTATAAAAATATGTCTTAACAAGACTTTTCTGTGCCTGGAAGGAAGGACCCTCTGTGAGAACTCCCAGGAGGAAGAGGGGCATCTGGTCGAGGACCCTCTGGATATGGCTCTCTGGGAAATACCCAGCTAACAGTACTGAATACTGAGTCCCTGGGGAGGACAGGGTATGGATGGCCACAGGGGCCTGCTGGGAGGAAACAATAAGATAAGATGAGCTAATCCACAGGCTTGGGCCTTCAGCTGAAAAGCAGGGGAATTGAGAGGAGGTGGCAATTGCATGAAAAAATGAGACACAATTTGACAGGCCCGGGCCAGCCTTGATAGCTTTTCAGTTTCTCACTCTAGATTCTCTTCCCATTGTTCACCTTAAATTCTCTTTCCATTTCTCCTGAACTGTGACAAAGAAAACCTATTCCAGGGCTTAAAACCTAGGCAATCACACCTGGCTTCTAAGTGTCCTGTGTGATTGGATGGGCCATCAGGCAGGTGGGGTCTGAAATAATGGCACCCCAGGAGGCTGGCCCGCAGTCAGACTGCCTGTCACAGGCTGAAGCACCAGTGATCTGCCCTTCTGCTTGTCCTCAGGGGCAGCAAGGGTGGGTCTCTCACGAAACAGGAGTCTCTGCTGACTTCCTCACCTTTCCAGACCCATCACTTAGGTGATAATGACAATCCCTTGGGTAATAATGGCATTATTTCCAGGACAGCCATTGCAAATGTAACCGAAAGGGAAATGTCATTCTTGCCATTGCTCCCCCAGGGCTGCCCTTAAGTGATTTGCTCCTCACTCTTTGTGCTCTGTAGAAAGGTCTTCCACAGCCTATGCTGCAGTCAGTGATGGTACTGGGCTGGGTGCTTCCAAGAACCAGCAATATGCCCCAGAACAGAATTCACGGAGCCCATGCTTCCCAAGCACAGAGCATTCAGAGCTGATACACGGCCTCTTTGTTGCCTGGGATAAGAGGTCCTCCTTTGCCTCTACAACATGTCCTTTGTGGCCCAGAACGGTCTGAGACAGTCCCCACTGCCTGTTAGTGGAGAAAAAGGCTGGTACCATCATCACACTTGGTGACATTTCCCTCCATGGTAGGTGTGGCCTGATAGGAACTTACTATGTACCTCACAGTGAGTCCAAGGCAATCCTGACCCCTCGAGACTGGTGCCAACTCTTTCCTTGTGTTTCTCTAGCAGCACTGTTTAACAGAATTATCTTTATCGTTATATGCCTTTAAGGTGTGGGCCGTGGCGCTTTGATGTATATATACCCAGGGAAGAGATGGCTGGGCTGACGCTACAGCCTGCCCTCATCATCTAAGCAATTCAGGTCTGATACGAGCCCCAAAGTTCTGCGGCACTGGCAACTTCCTGCACACGGTTTGGATCGCTGTGTTGTGTCTCACCCTTCTGGGTCTTGAGTGGGGCGAATCACCTTCCTCTTTTCCTGAGAGACCTCAGCATGATGTTTGGAACATGGCTTGGCAAAACCAGCCTGGAGAAACACTCACTAGTGTCTGGAAACAGTCCAAGAAGGACCCTTCCCAACCCACAGCACGTCTTAATTCTTGTCCATTTCACTAGCCTTCTCAGGTAGCCAGGTATTCCAGAGGTTCGGTTTCACATCTGCTGTGTCCCACCAGTGTGACAGCTCAGCTTTAATTGGCTAGGAAGTGCCCATTCGCTGTGGGCTGGGGTCAGCTTGTGGCTAGCATTGTCCCTAAATTATTTAGATAAAACTTACAACGTTCCCCTGTCTACTGAAGACCAAGAAGCCTTGGTCCTCCACACCCTCATTCTCTACCCATCTGTCATCAACAGGTTGTCACCACTGACCAGTGTGGGCAGAATGCTTGTTTACCAGATCCGGGTTCAGCTCCTTGCCCTATCTAAGTCCTGAGCTCTCTACTTTTCATTCCCTGGAGGCATCAAACATCCCATGGTCCCTTTCCCACCAGGCCACTACATCCCACTCCATACAGTAGAGTCCTCTAGTCTCTGTTCTAGCTCTCTACAGATAGACAAACCATCTCTGAACTCATGGGAGATGCTCACAGCCCTTAGAGCAGTCTCTGTTGCCCAGGAAACTGTTTCTTCTACCCCCAGTAGCATCCTTTCACACAAGGCTCTTCCCTGTGATATCTCTGCTCTCCTTAGATAGTGGGAGAGCAGGAACAAGATAGGAGGCCAGATCCTGCAGGGCACCTCTTTGGTATCCATCTGCAGAACAGAGCAGGACTCTACTCAAGCCAGGGGCAACAAAATGTGGCTTTCAGGATTTGGAGAATCCAAGGTCCCTTTCAAACGTTACTTAGTTGCATCTGAGTGCTGGAAAACTCCCAGATTCATGCCAGGGATGGATGTGCCAAGGGCCAGAGGCATGTCCTTTCTGGAACCCAGCCAACCTCCTGGGTTTATCAGATGTTACTGGCTGAGGCTGTGAACATGGGAAAGTGGACGTAGAGGGGTATTTACAGTGGATGTGTGAGACCTGCAGAGCTCCCCTCTGGCAGAACATTCTCACCCTGTCCCAGGTTTTCTTTCTCCAGGCTAAGTTCCTGCTCAGCTCTTCAGATATGCAATCTCCCTCCACGGTCATGCGTTGCAAGCCACAGGCCTGTGGGCAGCTGTGTACCCCTCTGAAGCTGAGGCGGAGGGTGGAATACTCCATTCACAACTTGGGGAATTTTTGAAATCTTAACTCTCTCATTAGGAAACGCCGCGAGCCTCAGACAGCAATCAAACACCGCAGTTGCCAGCGGCGGGGCAGGAGATCGGTGTAGTCTTAAAAACATTATCAAAGAGCTTAAGTCAGAACAACGCTCGCTGGAGGAGCGCACTGACAATATTTATGAGTCAGAGCTGCAAGTTTTCTTGAGAAGAGGCAGGTACCCAGCCCTTCAGAACTGCAGCTCAGGTGTGAAGCCGCACCTCATGTGAGTTCAAGGGTGTACTTGGGAGCTCCGTGGAACCACAACTTTCAAGTCAAGCCGACATCTTGGTGGGGCAACTTGGGATTTCTGCCTTTGAAATCCCCTCAGGAGACCTGAAAATCCAGTTTTTTGTGTCTTTCCTTAAGTCTTAAAATAAACCAGCGTGGACCTGAGTTGTGTAGAGGGTGACCGCACACAGTCTGACCCTACAGAGCAGGTTGTGTTTTCATGGTGTTTTTGAGATAGGCTCTCACTACTAACTGCCTGGAACTTAACTATGTGATCCAGGCTGGCCTTGAACTTGTGATCCTTTGCCTTACCTGCCTGAGTGCCAGGGTTACAACCCATCTGGCCACTCCCCATTGACCCCATTCTGCTTCCCATCCCCATGCTTAAGAAACAGCCTGAGCTTTCATGCAGAGCAATCGGGATCTTTGCCACTTGGAGGACTTGTACACTGATGTTCATTCGGGTTCCTGGAGAGGACAGTGTCAGGAGACCCCATGACTTGTGTCAGGCATCCTTTCTCCCAAGATTCTGGCCTGTACCTGGCCATAAGCTTGTGGCATCTGACACACACACAGAAAAGGAAAGGTAAATGGGATGTCACAGCTAGAAGGAACATAGGCAAAATGAGGGTGGGGTGAGGTAGAGACTCAGTCAGGTCGGGCCCGATGGGACTTGGGCAGCCAGTGTTGCAGTGAAGAGAGAGACCTGGAGAAGAGAGGAGGGGCAGGGCCGGGACTAAGACATCAACCATCAATCCAGTCTTGGGTTGCAGGAACCCACATATAAGTTAGGCCACGTTTGCACAGTGGAGCCAAGGACTAGAGTGGCTAAGGTCACTTTCACTTCTCTAAGCCTTTTCAGCAAAAGACTCCTGAGGACTGGGGGATCTGAGGCTGGGCAGGGGTGGTACTCTTCTATATGAAGCAAGTTAGCAGTTTCTACAGGCATGCACATTTGACTTAGGACAGAGGTCCCAGAGGTAAAGACAAAACCCATCTCCCAACTCATGGAGCTGTGGCTCTAACCTCCACTTTGTGGGCTACGTCCCTACTCTGGCACTGACTGCCTTTCCTGTAGGTTTCTCCCATCCTCTTGGCATCGAGATGTCCCTGTTCACTCTGCACTCAATGCAGCCCAGTGAATGTGTCAAAGGGTGCTTGTGGCAGCAGATAATCACTTTGCACTGGGATCTTCTGTGTAAGAAAGGAGATGGTTTGGCATAAAGAAAGGAGGAAGGAGACTGAGCCAAGCAAGAAAGTAGTCTCATGTTTAGAGGGGCCCCATGCACACATATGTGTACTTGGGCAGCCTGCTCTGCCTCTTCAAGCAGCCTTTGCATACGGTTAACTCCCAGTCTGTACATTGGAAAGGATGAGTTTCACAGCCCCTCCACCCCCACCCCAGTAGTGGAGGCCTTGCCCAAGGTGCTACCTGTGTCTCCTAGAGTTTGCCACCTTCCAGAGCGCCAGTAAAGGCAGAGCAGCTGGCTACTGTCCCTCCACTGACTCAAGCCACTCAAGTCCACTATCTTATAGTTTTCTACTTCGTAAACATCAGTGGTCTATTGGGGCTAGTGCTACGGTATTTGGATGGTTTCAAAGTGAGCAAAGTTGTTCCAGCCATAACGGATCAGATCAGCTGGAAAGATGGCTGAAAACCCTGTGACCAGGAAAAGAATTGTTCACACACCAGCAGTGTGATGTTTCCACACATGCAGGCTCCAGAAGAATCAGAACACAGAGTGAAAATGTCAGTCATGCCAGCGTGAAGCCCTGAGCTAAAGCCTAAGATCTTGTCCCTGTCACTTAGCTTTGGACAAGGATGCAGTGGACATATTTGCATGTCGTGGCGTTGTCCTTTCCCATAAAGGACCACGCTGGCTGCTCTGAGGCTGGGTGGGGTTCCCAATGTCTAGCTTTAGATGCAGGGTTCAATCTATGTTATCCTCCAAGCTAACCCTCCTGGTATCAGGAAAAACTGGCTTAGAAGACAGTTGCCTATGGCTACAGTGGAAGGTACTCTGTGTCTTATAGGGTCCGATAGGGCATCGCATTAACAGTAGTTATCATGCAGGATCAGGTCTCCAGGACTGCCAGAGGCACAGTGACTGCCTACAGCACCACCAGCAGCAGCAGCAGCAGCAGCATGGATGAATACTACTAGCAA
Source organism: Ondatra zibethicus (assembly GCA_004026605.1). Lineage (NCBI taxonomy): Eukaryota > Metazoa > Chordata > Mammalia > Rodentia > Cricetidae > Ondatra > Ondatra zibethicus. The sequence continues at coordinate 22,561 of PVIU01003420.1, read as the reverse complement.
GGCTAGGAAGGCAGGTTCTCTCTGTGGATAATTCCACTGAAATGTGCTCTCTGAAAAGCTCTCCAGGAAACAGCATAGATGTCTACACTGTTCAGCTCCATCTGAGTCCAAAGGACAAATAGATGGAGGGGAACAGTTCCCCCATAGCTATCCTGTAGAGAATAGAAAGGCAGACTCAGGCATTCACCACTGCATGGTATCCAACCAGGTGACTGCATCCTGAAGCGTGAACTCACAAAGGGTATAAAAACCACTTCACTAAGGGGTGCAATGAAAAGAGCAAACTCACAGATACAGAGTAGGGCTGAAGCCGCCTCTGATCCCGTCCATCCGCCGCTTGGGTCTCCGACCACGCCAAGCACCAGCCAGAGCAAGAGAACCAGTGTGCTTTCTTCTCCAGCTTATCAGTCCTGACGTGGCACACAAGGCCACGCCCTAAGGCCGGTACCCCGAAGCTATTGGCGGAATGTGTTTCCACAGCAGTGTCCAGTTACACACTGTGCCCACACTGCGCTATGTCCACCCCTCACTGGCTCCATAACTGCACCGAGTCCACGTCTATACTGGATCTATGCCCACCCCTCCCCCAGTTCCCACTCCTATGCCCCTAGCCCAGTAGCATCTCAGGGAAAGACGACTTAATGATCAGTTTGCTGAGCCAGCCCACAGCAGGAACACAACAGGTGGACAGGTGAACACACAAAGGGACAGAGGTTCCTACCACTTCCGGTCCATCCTCGGCCCAGTGCCAGCCCCCTGAAGCCGCATACATGTGAGCAGGTGAAGAGGCTGTGGGCCCCAGATTGGGACCCAAGCCAGAATCTGGCATTGGGTCAGGTATACTGTCCTCTGACATTTCTCCCCACGCTCCTCAGCCACTCTCATCCTAGGACAGTTATGGGAAGCAAAGCGATGTAGGATTCAGAGACCTCAATAGGCCAGCAGCTCTGTGGTGGAAACATGGTAGCCAGGGCCAACACTGAAGGGACACATCTGGGACTCTCTGAAAGGCCCAGCAATGCCAAAGTCACATCTTGTTCTTGTCCCAAATGAATGCCTAGGAAAGGCAACCTAGTGTGCAGTGGGTGTTGGCACAGACCCGTGCAGCAGTGGTGTGACACCGCGGCAGCTCTGAGCTGTTTGAGACGGGAGGCGTGGGCTGCAGGTGGTCTCTGGAGAGCGCAGAATGGACAGTGCAGCGCCGAGCAGGGGGAGCTGGCTCTCCTCCCAGCCCTTCTGATACACTGACAGCCTGGACGTGGAACAGGCCTGCCTAAGGGTCACACGTGATTACTGGACCTGGAGCTGGCTTCCTGTCTCACTAGGGAGACAGAAGACCAGAGCCCAGACAGGCTCCTCCCCACTGATGGCCACTCTGCTACACCATCCTCCTCAGGCCCACACTACCCTCAACCCATTCCGGCCATGCACTTCACAAAAGCAGGCCTCTCCTTTTCTCCTTCACCTGCACGACACTTTCCAGAAAACTCTGTAAGCATCCTCCTGACTGCCTGCCAGCTCCTGCTAGCTCCTATGGAGAACAGTGGGTGATGCTCACTGTGAACTCAGTCCTCCTTGGATCTTGGCTGTTCTCAGAGGCTCAACAAGTTATGTCACCTGAGAGCTCAGGTGTGTAACCTCCAGCCCCAAGAGGTCCCATTGCTCCACCCCTGGACACATTTCACACTTGGCTCAAGCTGGCTGTCCAGGGGCCGCTTCCCCCTGTACCGAGGGCTGTTCACCTGCCCGAGCCCTTCATTTTTAGTTTCCCAATATCTTGCTTTAATCATCGCCTTTTCAGCCTGCTTTGTAGCCTTAGCCAAGTGCTCCAGTAAAAGCCTTTTCATGTTCACTCCCCGCCCCCTGAAGCTTCCTGGCTCTCGGCAGGTGTTTGCCTGCAGCCTCCAGGCCCCAGCTGACATCCAGATGTGCTCCAGGGGAAGAGGTCAATGTTGACCACATGTCCTGTCTCTCCTGTCTGAGGGATGGTGTGTCCCTGTCTTAGTCGGAGGATTTTATTACTCTTCTAAGACATCTTAACCAAAAGCACCTCAGGGAGGAAAGGGTTTATTTCGGTTTACACTTCCACATTAGTTCATTAGTGAGGGAAGTAGGAGCAGGAATGAAAACTCAGAACCTGGAGGCAGGAACTAAAGTAGAGGCCATGGAGGAGAGCTCCACACTGGCTTGCTCCCATGGCTTACTCAGCCTGCTTTCTTGTACCACGGCGGATCTCCTGCCAGGGATGGCACCACCCACAATGGGGCCCTCCCATATTGATCATTAATCAGGAAAATGCCTGACAGATTTGCCCATAGCCTGTATTTTCCTCGGTTGAGATCCTCTCTTCCAAGTGTTATCTAGGTTTGTGTCGCATTGACAGAAATCAACCAGCAAGCCCGTGGCTCCTCTTCACCTCCTGTGCCGCTCCCTGGTGCCCTCCCTCTGTGATTCTGAAATATGTAGTGAACAAGACATAAAGGTCTCGTTCTGGAGCTGGTGGTAAGTGCGAGCCCTACTTGATGCTTCCTTGGCCCCTGGGTGGATCCTTTGACAAAAATGAAAGTGTTCAGGGGTTCCAACCTTGGGCCACTGACAGCCAATAAGTAACCAAGATGAATTCATCATGCCTCCCTGATAGATATGAACCCTGAGGCATAGGCAAGCAAGGGAAGGAAATCACAAAGCCAGGTGGAGGGAGTCCGCCAGGAAAGGAGCTGAGAAGCACAGAAGCTGGAGTGGCTGGGCACAGTGGAAGGGCATGGGGTAAGAGGCTCCCACATGGGCACGCCCACTTCTAACTCCAGTGTTGACCAGGAGCTTTGGAGCAAAGGGCTTCATGGTCTAAGGCCAAACTAAGAAGTTATGCTCTCTGCTTCAAAGCGATCCATTTCCCTGTGGTTAAGTCAACCAGAGGCTTTGCAAATGGCAGACCAACAGTTCTCTCTGCATGTGTCCTGCATGGCTTCCTGCCTGCATCAGCCAGTCTGCACCCTAACCCAGGCAATGTCCAGTGGCACTCAAGAAACCCAGATCAGAGACAGTGTTCATATCCTAAGCAAGAGTAGAACCAGTTCTGCCCACGGCTGGAGAGCAGACACCAATGCCACCTGCACCATGTCAGTCTGAGAGCTGAGGAGATGTGAAGGAAGAGCAGCAATGAGCTCTGTCTGTGCTGCACTCAGTGTCACAGCCCTCTCTCCAGTGAACAGCCTGTCAGCAGACCTGACACTCCACAACTGTATGCAATATCCAACCGGATACTGCACTCACCCTGGGTTCACACCTACACTGTACCTACTACAGCACTATATGCACACCTGCTCAGTGACTTTACCCACACAGGTTCCACCCATGTACTAAGTTCACACTAATGCTGGTTCCACACACACACTGGATTCCCTCCTGTATTGGACCCATGTCTGCTGTGGACAACTGAACTGGGTCTATACCTGTATTGGCTCACTCCTCCCAAAGTGGGTCCAGATCTACACTCAGGCCAAAACTTATGCAAGGTCTACACCTGCAGAATGCTCATATCTGCTCTAGGTCCTTCCTTAATGGTATACACATATGCACTGTATGCACACCTTCACTGCATTTATACAGTGCTCACACTGGCACTGTAATTATACCTGCACTGCATGCACACCTGCACTGTAACTACAACTACACCCCATGAATACCTGCACTGTGCACACAACTGCACTGCATGCATACTTGAGCTGTGCCCACAACTGCACCACATGTACACCTGCACTGTACCTACAACTGCACTGAATGCACACCTGCATTGTGCCCACAACTGCACCACATGCACACCTGTGCTGTGCCCACAACTGCACTGCATGCACACCTGAGCTGTGCCCACAATTACACCACATGCACACCTGCACTGTGCCCACAACTGCACCACATGCATACCTGCATTGTGCCCACAACTGCACCACATGCATACCTGCATTGTGCCCACAATTGCACTGCATGCACACCTGCATTGTGCCCACAACTGCACTGTGTACATACTTTCATGATATACACACCTGCACTGTATACATACCTGCACTGTGGTCACACCTGGCCTGTGTCCCCACATACCTTGTTTTCCTACCTGCTCCATTCTTGGTCGTCCATCATTCCTGGCATTGCCAAAAAAATGCACAAGGTCACAGCCACCTTAGAGATGTTCTCAGTGTTCTTATGGTGATAAAAATGTAAGTCACTTCTGCTGTTTGGACTTCTTATGTCATATGTACTAAATATAATTTTATGACTTAAAATGGCTGGGAAAATCAAGAGAGGATAATGTTTTCTAACATATGAAAACTACATGAACTTCACATTTCACAGCCGTAAATGCAGTTTTCTTGGCCCACAGCTGTGTGTTTGCTCAGGAAGGAGCCCCAGCTGTTGGCACACCATGGTTCTGCTGAGTATTCAGACTAAGACTGTATATATTTAAGAAAGCATTTTCTGACCCTCATCGGGATGGCTAAACTCCTAAGGACATGACTACAGCTAGATCCTGACATCTGTCTTTCTAAGTTTCCCTGGAACTTGTCACCTGGGGCCCCTGTCAGCCAACCTGCCAAGTGGATGGAGGGTGGTTGGGTGGAAAGTGTATGTCTGAGTGTTTGACTGAAGAAGTCTATGGCTACTGTGGACATCTTACTCTGAGAAAATGGGTATATGCCTCTACTCCAGGAAAGTGGGTGTGTGTCTGTGGTCTAGGAAAATGGGTATATGCCTGTACTCCAGGAAAGTGGGCATACGTCTGTAGTCCAGGAAAGTGGGTATATGATTATACTCCAGGAAAGAGGGTATATGCCTGTAGTCTAGGAAAGTGGGCATATGCCTGTACTCCAGGAAAGTGGGTATATGCCTGTAGTCTAGGAAAGTGGGTATATGCCTGTAGTCTAGGAAAGTGGGCATATGCCTGTAGTCTAGGAAAGTGGGCATATGCCTGTACTCCAGGAAAGTGGGTATATGCCTGTAGTCTAGGAAAGTGGGCATATGCCTGTACTCCAGGAAAGTGGGTATATGCCTGTAGTCTAGGAAAGTGGGTATATGCCTGTAGTCTAGGAAAGTGGGTATATGCCTGTAGTCTAGGAAAGTGGGTATATGCCTGTACTCCAGGAAAGTGGGTATAGGCCTGTGTTCCTGTGTGCTACTTGCAAAATATTTTTACCTATTTATTTTATAAATATTTCCTTTTGGACGTATTGCCGCTGGAAGCCTTGGAACCTTACCTCCATCTCCAGAAAGGCAGCTATGGCTATGCTTTCCTGTCTCCCCTAATCTATGCCCTCAACTGCACTGTCCCAGCTAGCTCTAGACTGTGTATATGTGCTTGATTTCTCTATGGAGGCTGGCTGTGACAGATATACTCCCAACTGATCCTCAACTAAGCTGCTTTTCTGTGACACCCTGGACATAGCTTCTTCTGACCTTCCTGGATAACTATGATGACAGGATGCACATCACACAGGCACCGACACACACAGACACAAACACACGTGCACACAGACAGACACAGACACATACACGGAGACAGGCACACACACACACACAGGCACACACACAGAGACAGGCACACAGAGACACACACAGACTCACAGGTACCCACACACATAGGCACACACACACAGACCCACAGTCACACACAGGCACAAAGACACACATGCAGTCATAGACATACACACAGACACACAGGCACAGAGACACACACAGGCACACAAACACACATACACAGGTACAGACATACACACACAAAAAACACACAGGCACACAGACCCGCAGACATATAGACACACACACACAGGCATAGACATACACGCACACACACACACACACACACACACACACACACACCAAACACACAGGCACACAGACACACATACATAGATCAGGAGAGAGAAACAGATAGACAGAGACAGAGACAGAGAGAGAATGCTTCTTTCCCCGAGGACCAGCACAGTGTGACAGAACCCAGCCATTCACAAGGAATATTCTGGAGCTCTCTGCTCCCTCTGGAACTCTGTCTCTGCGGAGCCCCTCAGCTCTTGTGTCTTGCTGGCTTGTTTTGTCCAGCACTGTATCCTTTCAGTCAGTTTCCTGTCTGTCCAAAAGAGCATTCTGGATGTCTAGATGCCACGGTGGTGGGTGAGCGATACCCCAGCATGCACTACATATCACATGAGTACACACAGCTCCCACCCTATCACACAGCCTCACACTGTACTCTTGCTAACAGGGTCTTGCGTATGCCCTTGGCAAACCCCTCCCTGTGCTGTGCTTCCATAGGACAGAGGAGGAACACAAAGTGCAGGCTCACTAAACAGGACTCAGGCCGACCTGTCACCGTTTCCCAGTGGGCTCCACTTTCACAAGGCAGAATAAGAACCTGGTTAATCTGCAAGTGTGGAACTCCCAAACCCGTGCTTCAGCCGAGTGTCTCTGTAGACACCTTTCTCCAAGAGCATCAAGATCATGCCAGCAGCATCCTCCTTCCACAAGCAAGTAACCTCTTCCTTTTGGTTCTGACACTCGTGGTTTCCAGCATTAAGCCATGTGGCTTCATTGCTGTCTGCTAGTGTTCAGAGACCAATCACGAGGAATCTGTTGGCAGTGTGCTAGACTTTACAAATAAAAGTTAAGAGTACTCAGGCAAACTTGAAATTCAGCTCAACAGGGAATACCTTTATAGTGTGTGTCCCTAAACAGCCAGGTTTCAAGTGCAGCTGTTTATCTGGTGACTGTGAAGTGATGGCTTCTGAACCGTGTTTATGGAAGGGTCTGAGAAAATGACTGCAGGTATGCATCCTTCTGTCTCATATCACCCAGGTCTGCATCCTTCCGTCTCACGTCACCGAAGTCTGCATCCTTCCATCTCGTGTCACCAAAGTCTTCATCCTTCCGTCTCATGTCACCGAAGTCTGCATCCTTCTGTCTCATACCACTGAAGTGTGCCTCATTCTCCTGTGCAGGCATTTGCCTCCACCCATTGACTTGCATCCACCTTAAGAAGACACACAAAACCAAAGCTTGCAACATTGCACATTGACTGTATTCTAATAATGTGCTTGGTGCATCTACCATCTTCAAAAGCTAGTTACCCCAACTTCCTTCATGTTTTCTTTCACTTCCACTATATTTTCTAAAAAGAATTGAAAACACTTATACCAAGGCTGGGGTTATAACACAGTGGTAGAATAGTAGCATGTGAGATTGTAGGTTAACTTTTTATAACTACCAGTAACTAACTAAGTAACTAACCAATCAATTAACCAATTAAATTCAAATAAAATCATAAATGTTTTTACTTTATTATTCAACCTCCCTTCCCCAGATATTTTACATATTTGATATTTTAGTACAAAAAATGTTGTGAAAATAAACTATAATGTCTTTGGAAACAGTGAAAAATAAAAAAGACACAGGAACTCTCCTGAGACACCGCCCTCACAATTCCTCGAGCAATTCAACTAGGAACTAAGAGTCCAGGGTTGTTCTTCAAAGAGTTCAAAGATGACTTCAAAAGTTAGGTGTCATTTTTCTTCCTAAAGCATGAGGCCTCTTGTCTGCATGACAATAGCATTTCTGACTGAATCTTCTCCCTAACGACAGCCTGCATGTTAGCAGAAGTGTAGACGGAAGCTCCGTGCTTTGTGGAGGCCACCTTCAGCTTGCGTCCCTGGGAGTTTCACATAAGCAGGATTCTGCAGACTGCGTTCTGCTTCATTCTTGGCCTGGCTCTTAAAGCCTTTATGATCGACCGGCAAAATGCGAGTCGCTATCCAGTATCTCACCCTTGTTTCTCACACTGCCTTGTATGCTGCAAAATGCTCAAGGATGATACCACAAATTAAAACTCCAGGCAGCTCTAGAGAATGCCTGCATAGAATAAGTGAGCCATTAAACTTCCCCAATGTGTTCTTGCTGTAAGATGTCTGTCAACATCATCCCAGATACGTTTTATAAAGTACTAGTAGTAAGACATTAAAAATGACAAAAATGTCTTTAATCTATTTTTAAAAATGTAATCATCTGAGATATGATTCACCTCACAATAAACAGTGATTGCCCAGACCGGTCTGTCCAGCTGTGGAGTGCTTTGTGAAGCAGGAAGACATCTACTTTCCAAAAGATCCTCAGTGGTCTTGCCCTGCTTCTTAGGACTTGGGGCAAGGACAGATGGGACAGCACATCTCCCTCTTTTGAGCAAAACAAAAAACATGCAGTATGCCTGGTCATTAACCAGCTATCACCACTGCAAGAGCCAGACGGACCCAGAGTGCTGGAGACAACATCCATCCCTCCTCTGTCCAAAATCACTGCCCTCTGTTGCTCGCCATGTGTGCTCTGATTGTGTGTGCTCTGACTGTGTGGGCTGTGAGGACAACAGGTAAGGTGGGAGCCTCTTCCTTCAGGGAACTGGAGGCCACTTGTGCCCATAGAAGACAGGGTGGAAGGTTGTCCGTGAGGGAGCCAGCGAGCACAGGGAGAACAGAGGCAAAGGAGCACTGGCCAAGCTGAGGACTCTGAACCTTTCCTCCATTCTGGGGTGTGTCTGGCAGCTGCAGTCAACACCAAGGTTTCTCTTTAAGTTTATTTAAATAGTAATATAAATGATCAGACATCACTGAGTTTACTAAGCACAGGCTGAAGGGGCAATTGTATCTCAGTTCGGTATGCAGTATCCTTTAGGGACCATGTGTTTGAGTCTTCATCTGCTCCAATACAGCAGATGCTAGGATACACCCTCAAAGCTACAGTGGCTCACAAAATAAAAAAATATATATATTTTAAAGATAATGCTTTTTATTTATGCTTCAAGATTTCAAAAACTCTAGGGTGAGCCTTGCTCGTGGAAGGCACAGGAATATCTAGCTAAGATTAGAGTTCCTTCAGACTGGTAGAGGATGAAAGTCAGTGATCCTCAGACCAGAAAATCCATGACCAGTCCTCCAAGCAAAACATGAAGGTCCATGCCCTGGGACTCCTACTAAATTCCCCGAGCTCTTTGTTACAGCGTCTCTATCCCCCAGCTCTTTGCTACAGTGTCTCTACCCCGGATCATTGTCTTTGCTCTTAGCCAGTATTAGAGTCTAATCCCAACTGGTCCCACCACAGATGTGGTGCTAAATGCTCTCACCTTCCTGGGGGGTTGATGTTTTAACAGGAGAGTTTTATGATAGCACAGCACAGGTTTTCAAGCACAGTGAGTGTAGGATGGCTCCAGCTGCACGGGTTCAAACACAGTGTAGGAATGGGTCCAGCTACATGCGTACTGACTGGACACAGTATGAGACAGAAGCAGCCGACCCTGAGAGCAGGCCAGGAACTGGTGCTACAAGGTGGATACAGCTGTCAACAGAGCCCGTGGCCCAGGGTAGGGACCTCTGGGACAGACCAATGTCAGGGGAACCTTTGGGCTAATGATCTCGTGGACAGCTGGATCTGTGGGGATAGCTAGCACAGACCCTGTTAGTGAGCACTAGCGCTCCAGTTTAAGGACGCCTGTAGGAGTGCTGAACCCACAATTCAGTATTCCAGGGTGAGACACCTGGGGCAGACCCTTATTAGCTGACCTCATAGCCCATTGCTCGAAGGTGTGGGCAGCTGAAGCAGGCCCCCGTGGGAGGAACCCATGTCCCAGTGCTCTGTGGTGGGGACATCTGAAACAAGTTCCTGGCAGCTAAATCCATGCCCCAGTGTTTCAGGGCGGGGGCATCCGAGGTAGACTTTTGTGAGTAAGGTCTGCAATCCAATGTTCCCCAGTGGGGAAAGCTGTTTTGGGAGCCTGCTTTAAAAATCAAACTAGACTCATAGGGAAGAGGTATACAGCCACAGGCCCCGGCTCTGCTTGCCTGCCTGCTTGTTGCCATGATCCCTGCCATGATGGTCACAGATTCACTCTCTAAAACTATAAACCCCCAAAACCTCTTTTCACTACAAATTGCTTTGTCCGTGGTCCGTCATCACAGCAGCACAACAGTAACTAAGACAGACCTGTTGCTATGAGGAGTGCTGTGACCTTTAGGCTTTTGTTCTGGAATTATCTTTGGCCCGTCTGTCCCTGGAACTTGAAGAGCCCTAAGTGTGTTCTTTTGGGAATCTTTACAACCAAAGAATCTTTAGTTTGAAAACTTTTACAACCTAAGAATTTCTGTCCACAAAAAAGTGACCATTTCAGGCTCCACCTCGTTTCTGTAACAGAAACTCCTCAAGTCCTCTGCGCCACCTCTGTCAGCAACAGCTCCCATTATAAGCATAGTGAATGACTGGTTTTATGTGAGGGCCTGAGATTTGTGACTTACTCTACACCCAGAGTCCCGCTCCGAACCATGGAACATTTATCTTCCACAGACAGAGAAGAGAGGAGCAGGGCCTGAACTATAGTTGGGCAGCACTACAGCTTAGTTGTCATTTCAGCACCAGGAAACAGTTCTGAGCAGACGCACTCCCTATGGCCACGCCGTTAGTCACCGATGTGGCACCTGCTTCCCTGTGTCCCTATGAAAGGAACACTGAAATTTGAGGCCTGCAGCTTTACTCAACATTCTCAGCTTAGAGTCCTGTTAATTTACACAAGCCTCAGTCTCCACAGTGGAGTTCTGTGGCATGGAAAGAACTCCATCACCCCATCCTTGTGTTTAATGTCCAGTTATGTGTGATCTTCAGTATTGTTAAGGTTTAAAGTCCACTTAGCCCTCTGCTTAAGCTTGCTGTGTGCTGGCACGAGGCTGGGAAGAATTGCCAGTGGTGGTTCAGGTTTGCTAAGTGGCATGATTTGGAAGTAACTTTAAATGGTTTCTTCTTTCCGTGGCTTGCGTTTCACTGGGAAAGACAACAAGCTGGAGTTTAGAAAGTAGAAGTGATGAAGATCCCATTCTGTGGGTGTCGGTGACTCTTGTACTCTGGTATATTAAAAGGCCCATTCCTCTGCACAGCTCAAAACTAAAGCAAAGCCTACATCAGTGAGGACAGCCAATCTGCAGCCTGTGCAAAGGTTTGACTCCAATGGCCTTGGGGGGGGAGGTCTTTGAAACTCTCAGTGGTCAGATCACTTCTGCAAACTAATTTATTTATTTTAATTTGAGAATGCTACCAGTTCTTAAGATCTTTCATGTGCCCTGTGCAGAGGACAGGAACTCAAAAGCAGACAGCAGCTAACAGCACATGGTGATGGAGTCAGAACTGGGAAGTAATTCCCAGACCAGCATTCTTGAATTACCAACCCAGACATGGGCTTCCAGCAGCGTTGACTTCAAGGACCCCCATGTACACTGCCTGCCACCATCAGCCTGCTTAGATCTCTGATTCTCAGCTGGCTACAGAAAGATTACTAGATCTACTGCAACCAGAGCAACACCAACATAGACTTAAAACTAATGAGTGCTCTTGCGAGCCCATCCTCAAGGGTCATTTCCTCAGTTTGGGTCAGTTTTAAGAGTATTAAAGAATTGCCCACTCATGAAACTAAATAGATATTGAGAAACTCAAGTGTATGACTCTAAAAATAGAGACACCAGTGGGGACATGGAAAGATGCCCATAGGCGCTAACTGATAAGGAGACATTACAATCTTGGCTCACCTTTTGCTGACCCAAACATCCAGGTTGTGTTTGGTGTGACGTGTCACTGTGCAGGGTTCTTGAAAAACTGGGCTGTTTCTAGAGAGAGTGATCCTGAAGGGTGTGGGCCACGTCCCAGATGTTACTAAACGACAGGGACTGGGTGTGTTTTCCTTTCTTTGTCCTAAGTCCTAAAGCAAAGTAGGCAACATCAACAGGACTTCATGTAGGAGATGTGCCTAGCCTCACAGCTGGGGCAGAGGGGCCTGGAGTCCCTGAAAGGAAGTCACCAACACAAGAGCAGAACTTCAAAGGCATTGATGAGGATGGCTCAGAAGAGGAGGTCACATAGAAGACAGCGAGGTTGGGACCGAACCAAGACATGGTACAGGATTTATGCCTGGCTGACCCTCAGGATCCTTCCAACCCCAAGAGCCCAGGATAGAGGATGGGGAGAGTGAACAGGATCCTGTGGGGGTGATGAGTGACACTGTCATTTTCCTCTGTCTGTGGCCCTGTGGCCCTGTCTTAGGTGCTCATCCCCACAGGATGAGTGGTCTTACTAGAGCAGGACATCCTCATTCACAGTGGCCGTGAGCTGCTGCTCTCATCGACCCAAGGACTGGTGCCTTCCTGCAGCCACTCTGGAGATCCCATGAGCCCTGCTCTCACTGGGACCTGCTTTCAGTAAGGGTTTAAGATACATGCGATATGAGGAACCCCCAAACATGCATTCGATTGGCTGGAAAGACTTAGCCCCCCTCCCCCAATCCTGAAGTGGAATTGGTCAACATGGTCCTGAAAAGCAGGGTCATTTATATGTGTCAAGCCTTGCATGGCTTTAGCAGATCCAGCACCTCCAACTAGGTCTGCTATGCTATTGATAGCTCAACCCACCAAGTGTCAGGAAGGCCTGGGCCTACCGAGATGGAGGTTATAATAGTAGAACTTCATGCTGTACTTCTGAGTCCCCACTGAGCTGACAGGGCTCACCATGGACCAGAAACCTCTGAGCTGGCCAGGAAGTGTGAGGGAAGACAGGGATAACAAGATGACAAGGAAAATGGGTGGGAGGGTCCTGCAGCAGAGACACTTGGATGGGACCACTGGCTAGACTAGTGAGATCCATCCACGAAACCACAAAGCCCAAGAGGTCACAAAGTGACTGCATTTGCCCTGATGGAAAATGCGAGTCTCTTACTTAGAGTCAAAGAGGTGAGGGTCAGCAGAATCCAGCAAGAAAACGATATTGCAAGAAAATAATTTATAGGCTGGGTTTGAGGCAATATTTTAATTTTTAAAAATGTGTATGTGTGTGTTTGTACACACGTGTATAGGCCAAGGGAGGTGATGAGTATGTTCCTCTGCCATGGCTCACCACTTTATCCCTTCTATTTGAACTTGTAAATCAATCACTGCTTTAGGGCACTTTTTGTTATCTTAGTGGCCAGCAACCCACTCCCCAGTGCTGAAATTCCAAGTCCATGTGGCTATGCTCAAATTTTTCTGCAGCTGCTGGGATCCAGACTCAGGACTTGGTGCTTTCTTGCAGCAGGTGTTCTTATCTAATGAGCCATTGGCTCCAATCTTAATTTCCTTTTAGTAATTTATGTTCAGGTTGAATAAGATAGCATACATATGCACATCAACAGATAAATAGATAAAGAAAATATGCTAAATATATGCCATAAAATATTAGGCAGCCATTAGAAAAAACAAAATCATGTCCTTTGCAAAAAACATTGATAGAACTGGAGATTGCTATGTTGGGAAATAAGCCAGAGTCACAAATATGAAGTGCTTTCTCTCATCTACAGAATGCACTTTCTAGAAGTTTAGATGCAAAGGTGAAAGGGACCTAGAGGGGAGGTGTGCAGAAGGAGAGGAAGCAGGACAGGTGAAGGAGGAAGATGTATATTTAAGTGCCTGCAGAAAATGTCACAAGGAAGTCTGTCATTTTGTACAACTGGGACACACAGTAAACTTACTGCTTTTACATGGGATCTGATAATAATAAAAAGTTAAATGACTTTAAAAAACCAAAATTATGTGAAGAGTGGCCAGGAAGAAACATCCCTCTCTTCAAGATCTTATACCCAACAAACACCCCTAAATTCAGAAATCTTTGGTTTTTAACAGACTTCACACTAAGAATGGCCTGTCACCCACTGCCCCATTTATTTCCACTTCCTTTCACTGTTCCAGCCATTAACTTGCAGGCCTGCGCGGAGGGCACAGAAATGTGCTGTGACGTGGGCTTTGCTGAGTGACTGACGCCTGCCCCAGAATGCGGCTTCTCTTTTAATAGGACTTTTGTTTTAGTTGCATTTCTTAAGCTGATTAGTAAGGATGGGATTTTAATTGGGGTCCCCATTTTCTTTGAGTCTTTGGAAGACATCAGTGTGGGTTTTTTTTTCCCAACACATAATTAATCAGTGGAGGAAAATCTTCCCAGGAATCGCTTTGTTCTTCCTCATTCTGTTGAGAATTATCCGGTCTTGGTCAAAGCAGGTTAGACCTCCATACAAAAGATATCTTAATGATGTCAAAACGAAGAGCGTGTTTCTCACCTTTGGGCCAGAGAGAGAGGAAGAGTATCTTTTTCTTTTTTAAAGTAGCCGGCCTGTCCAAAGCCTCCGGCCCTCACTTCATTATGGCTGGACTCGCACAAATCCGCACAAGTGTGAGAGCTTCCCGCCTGGGCCCCAGAGCAGCAGTGGGAATGGCCCTCCATCGCCGCAGGAATGCATTTATGATCATGCGATGCTTAAGTCTGTTTTTATTTCTCATTTTATGGAAAATGCAGCCGTAATCCCTTCAGAATTCCCCTCCGCTTAAATCTCAGAGAGCATTCTCGGCTGCCTCTTAACGTCTCAAGGGTCCTTCAAATTGCATAAGCCCATATTCAACAGGTAAAGCCCACTTTGTTCTGTGGAGATGGCTGGAAATAACGCAAAATTAAAGATTTAATCTTCTGGGGGCCAACGCAGCCCTTCCTTGGTCTGTCACAAAGAAACTGAAAGTCTAGCTTGCACCTCCTCAAGATGCAGGGAAGTCTTTGATTGGCAGTGCCTGCTGCATTGATTCCCCAAAACTGTGTTGTTAGAACGTTTATTAATACAATTAAACAATTAAGAAACCAGGGCAGCCTACAAGGGTGTGGGAGAGCTCCTTCCTGGTGACAGTTGCTTCCACTAGCAACCTAATGCACCGCATTTCCAAGCAAGGGAATGAAGGGACCAAGCTTTTGTGACAAATTAAGTATTTTGTCATACTGACAGGAAAACCCTGGTCCTACCAACATCACTCAGAAGTGGCAGTCAAAACACTGATGCGAGAAGGTGGAGATGAGCGGAACCCCTGGGGATTGAACGTGTCACCAGGCATTCCAGGGACTTTTAAGCAGAACAGTCTATAATTGAATTAACTCCCGAAATTCAGTGTTTCTAGAGACATGATAGGAGATGTTTGTGTCTGCTAGCTTGCTGCTGAAACCAGGCTCACAGACAGATACTTGGGTGTTTATGCAAACAGTCTTCCCTGTCTCAGGCCGTGGGAAGTCCCCTGTAGACACTTGTTGCTTTAATTTTTCCTAGAGATATGTGAGCAAACACCTATTCGCCCCAGATAAGACACCAGCACAGTAAAGATCCCACCCAAGTCCATCCGGGTGAACCAATAGAGTTATTGGGTTTCATTACAGAACATGGGTGAGGGGCTCATGCTCACAGGATAGTAGATGACCCCAGGGCAGCTCTATCACCACCGAGACCCACCATCACAGATGGTGACTTCATGAAAACTGCATCATGGAGTCCCACTTTTGGTGAACTTTCCACCTCCTATACACTCTAGAAGTTCTCAAGACCCCTTGCAGCTGGAGTGGGGGGCAGGACAGGGTCACGGCAGGGATACAAGATGAGGGTTCTTTGACTCCCACACTCTATGGAATCCTAACAGCTCCAGAAGACCTGTCACTATATCCTGTATCTGGCTGCTGATTTCGTTGCCATGGCTACTAGGCCCTGGTTATTTGTACTCAGAGATGGCTGGGATGGCCATGATGTGTCTGGCTAGAAATGCCACGTTGTAACAACTTTGTTGCTCAGCATTCTGTCACTGTCCTTTTGGGATCCCCAGAAGGAAAACTTACTATCTTTGGAAGAAGGATTCTGAATGGGATGGGAAGTCCACGTGATGGGCAGTCACTGAAATGAAGAGGAAATTCAGGGATGGAACTGAAGTCTACCTAGGTTGGAGCAGTCCTGAGCTGGAGCCCCATCGTGGCTCTCCTGGTGGGAGTTCCAAGGCAGAGCCTTTCACCTTGTTGGACAAATACATGGACCGTGTGGAGGCATCTACTGGAGAAGAGAGAAGATTCTAACTGCAGCCTGTGGATGCTAAACTTGATCAGGTGACATGGAGAACAAGAAGCAGCTGCAAGCTCTGCAAACCCTGCATTCAAGTGTTGCGATGCCAGATGGCCACACTGAAGAGAAAGCCCACCTCTGGCAAAGCCAGGGGAACTCTGCAACACCCATGACCCTGAGGTCACACACACGCAGGATCCTGAAAGGCGTGGCTGGAAATATGAATAAACCCTGCACAGTGAGCAAAAGATGCTGGTGAAGCAGAACAGTCACATGGGCACACATGAGTGGAGAGGGACCCTGGTGGTATAAGATTTTCTTTGCCCTCTCTGAGGTCACACCTCCTCCAGGACTGTGTCACTACCATCACAGCCACCAGTGAAGCCTGACACTAGAGGCTGACCCTGATCTGGGAGCAAGTGAAGTGGGCTGCATCACCCAAACGTCCCCATTTGGGCTCTGGAAACCTGCGTTTGGCATTCTGTAACCTTCACTTGCCAGTATTTGTATTCCCACTGGCATAGAAGCAGGCAAGAAGTTCCCCCAAGGACACTGTCAGCAGAAACTGACAAAGGTTTCACAACCCAGCCGCTGAGGGTTAACACATCTCAGAGCACAATTGTCCAAATCGTCAGCATTTGGGTGTCTCTTCTGAGTGCTCAGTGAAACACAGGATGAATGTGGCCACAGGCAGGTCACAGAGAGTTTGTTCAGGCTGGGGCCTCCCCGATGATGATCGTAGATTCCCCCGAAACAATATAGCCTGTTGCTGCTGCTTTTGGTTGCTCACCAGCTAAGTGGTAAGACCCTGTTGCTAAAGACACCTTAAGCTTAGGCTGCAGAGAGATCAAGGTGGAACTGATCTGGAAGCTTCTTCCCTGCTGGCTAGCTGCCTTAGTGCCAGGAGGTGCTTTGCAGCTTGCCGGATAAGAAAATGTACAGCAGAGTTATCCAGCTGTGGACTGTGTAAGTCCACATATAACTGAACCATTAGGCAAGATGTTGGTGCTATGGCGGCATGACTATTCTGGGAGCTGTCAAACACTTTCTGGTTGAATTTGAGGCCCGCTTCAAAGGTGGAAATTCATGCCCAGTACTGAAAACCTGGTCAAAAGTTCAGGGCTTGGAAGGTCATAGGCCCTAGGCAGGAACCTATGTTGTTTTGAAGAATGGAGGTATTGTCAAACGGCCTTCTACATACTCATGTTTATACTTAAAGACTTATGGTGCTCTCAACTGTGGTCAAAGAAACTTCTTTTTACAGTGAACGTCATGCTGAAGGTAATGTAGACATTCATCATGGGTCAAATTGCCAAATTTCTAGTTAGTTTTCTGGTTTTGTGCTCAAGTGCAAGTTTAAATAGCCAAGGGTTTCTAGAGGAACAGGAGAGTATGCACACACCCCTCATAAACATGGATTTATTGGATTGGTCCAACAGTGGCCACCTGTATGCCAGAGAAGCTGAGCATCCAACAGTTGTCCAATTCACAAAGGTGGACATCTCAGCAGCCTCGGTCAGGTCTTCAAAAGCAGAAGCTTCCTAGAGGGTCACTGGTGTTGAGTCAATGTTGGAAAGCAGGTGTCTGATGGTGGCCATGGCGGACACTGTTGTTCAGGAAAAATAATGAGGGACAGGCAGGTGATATGGCTTTTCTCAGACTCCTCATATCTGGGCTGCCTCAGAAGGTACCACCCACTTTGAGGATAGGCCTTTCCTCTTCAGTTAAACATCTCTGCAAACATCCTCAGGAGGAACACATATAGAGGTGTGTCTCCTAGGTGATTTCAAATCCTGTCGAGTTGACTGTCAAATTAACACACCTTCCAGAAAAATCCATCCAAGGAGAAGCAATAGGCACCTGGAAACTTGAACAAGAAAGCCCTCTTCTAACTACACTCAGAACATGTAACCTCTCCTACGTGAGTCTTCTCACTGTCAGATTGGCCCATCATAGAACTCCCTTCCTCAGCCCTCCTCACCTGTACCAGTGACTCACAGGCACGACCAGGAAGGTGTGTTAATTTGACAGTCATATCACCTGCCTGTCCCTCATTATTTTTCCTGAACAACAGTGTCTGCCATGGCCACCATCAGACACCTGCTTTCCAACATTGACTCAACACCAGTGACCCTCTAGGAAGCTTCTGCTTTTGAAGACCTGACCGAGGCTGCTGAGATGTCCAGCTTTGTGAATTGGGCAACTGTTGGGTTCTCAGCCTCTTTGGCATACAGGTGGCAACTGTTGGACCAATCCAATAAATCCATGTTTATGGTGTGTGTGTGTGTGTGTGTGTGTGTGTGTGTGTGTGTGTGTGTGTGTGTGTGTGTGGTGTGTTCTCCTGGTCCTGGTTCTCTAGAGAACCTTGATTGGTACAGCAGGGTGGGTTTGCCTTCACTGACTATTTAAACTTGCACTTGAGCACAAAACTATAACAGGTTCCTGGGAAACTTTCCTGACTAAGAATTCAGAGCAAGATGCTGATTTGGGGATCGTAAAGTGTTGGTGATTAACATTCAATCTTGTCTGCTAATTTATGAAAACACAGAAAACCTCAAATTCTATTTCAGAAGACTGGTGTGAAATTCAGCCTGATGTGAGGTCCATCAGCTCCCTCACACTGATTCTGAGTTCTATACCTGGCTGCAGAAGAGAAAAGACAGAGTTCTGGGTGTTGGCTCTCTTACTACACATCCAAAAGAAATGAGACTGGGGTTCTAGATTTTAATTTAATCCCATCAAAATAGCCATTGCTACTCAGAATATCCAGACTAAGGATCAGTTACTCCACTAAAAAGAATATTTACCCTGCATGTTAACTTAGAAACAAGACAAATGAACAAGCTATAGTGGTGTTGATGGATGTGGTGGAAAACAAGGGACTGAGCCTTCATCCATTGGCAGCATGGAGACAAAGCTCTTGTCTAATTTCCAAATGATGTCTAAACAGGAGTCAGCTTTCCAGGCTGGCCATAGAAGTCTGTTTGCACCCCAAGTTGGCTTGGCTTCTTTGTTCCTCTATATGTGTCTATGTTGAGTTGTTCCTCTTTCCACAGTTCTGTAAAGGTTCATTACCAACAAAACACCCTTTTCCAGCTTACAGAACTCATCTCAGTGTGACAGCCACAGAGAAGGTTCTCCAGCAGAGGACTCTCCCTAAACTGCCAACATTTGCCATATAAACAAACACTTGGAGCCTGGAGAGGTTTTCGTTTGGAGATTGGTGAGATAATTTTGCTCACAACATTGTTAGCAGTTGCAAAGAACAGAAACCACGCACTTTCCCGAGAAATGAACAGAACCCGGCCATTAATTATTGCTAATAATTGCCACTGCTTAAAAGTAAACATGTTTCACTTGGCAGACAGTGTTGGAGGTGTAGTGATGTTAGACTTTGTGGGAGGAGGGCGACTAGGCATCTCTCTACAGACCTCAGTGCTGTGTGAGACATGAACATACAACTATTCACCCTGAAAAGGAAACAACAGAACAAAATATGGATACCTCCAAAATCCAACTTGGTGAACCTGTGAGTTCATTAGCCTTATTTGTAGGAGTAGGCCAAGGAGTTACCTGCAAGAATATGGATGACTCAGAGCCAGCTGCATCACCAAAAGCTGACCCTAGCATGAGTGATGATCCATGACAGATGAAAGCCTGAATCTCCCTGCATGACTGGCAGCCAGCTCAACTAGTCTAAAGAATATCTCTTCCAGGCAGTTCTGTTGTTCTGAGTCTCCTTGTAGCTTATATAACCTTGGGGAGGGAGGTGCCTAGAGCATCTGCTCAGTTTCAGGGACATCCTGAAACTTCTGAGCTTATGTTCCTGTCTTAAAGAGCCTCCTTTTAGAACTCCTTGCAACGTAATAAGTCTGGAAGAAAATTGCTACACAAGAGTGTCCTCTGAGACCTGATCAGATCCCAGAGGAAAATATCAAGGTTATTTGAAGGTCACCTGTGTCTTCAATGTAATGAGTCATATAACAAATGGGCAAAGGTTTCCACCAGTTAGTGCCAAGTACCTCCCCACAGTCTGACTATCCCTCTATCAAAGGCCCATGTGGCCAGAGAGGAAGGTGCTCCATTTTGAACTCATGTCCATGCCCATGATTGGGTCTTCCACCACAGAGCCCATGGTCCTCCTGTGTAAGGACTTCCATCCTGTGTTTGCTTTGTTGGGACCTTTAGAGATTACTGGGATACACCAACTGTCATCTTAAAGACCAGACCAGAGCATAAAGGTACCGAGGGTTCCCAGAGACAGAAGCTTATAACTGGCCTCCAAATCCTCCCCCACTTAAGGAGATGCTTTCAAGGGGAAGTAAAACCTAACCAGGAATTACTGAAGAAGATAACGCACAAATCAGGTTAGTATGTGGTGTGAAAAGGGACCTAGAGGTAGGCTTATTGCTCCCTAAGACATTTTAAAGCATTGTCTTAATTAGCTTTAACTGTTAACTTGATATAACCTAGGGGGGTTAGCGGAGAAGAGAATCCCCATTGAGGGATTTCCTAGATCAGACTGGTCTGTGGCATGTCTGTGGGGGATTGTCGTGGTTGCTAATTGATGAAAGTGCCTCCGTGGGCAGCACTATTCCCTAGGCATGTGCCTCTGGGCGGTATAAAAAAGCTGGATATAAGTAAATCTGTGGCTGAGCCAACAAACAGCATTCATTCATGGTTTCTGCCATACCTCCTTTGCTGTGAGGCAGCTCTTGCTTGAGTTCTCACCTTGACTTCCCTCAATGATAGACTGTGACCTGGAATTATAAGCCAAATAAATCCTCAGCTCCTCTGAGCTGCTTTTGGTCCATAGCAGCATAAAGCAATACTCACTTTTTCACCTCTCCTGCTCTCTGCAGTGCTTTGCACACATGTGGCCTCTTTCCCTTATCTTCTTTGTCATTTTCTGTTGTCTCCTATTGTATGTAGGGCTGCTTGTTCATTTCCTGGCTGCTCAGACTCCCAAAATAACCACACAGAAATTGTATTAATTAAATCGCTGCTTGGCCAATTACTTAAGTGTATTGCTTACATCTAGAATTAACCCATCTCCATTATTTTATATTTTACCACAAGGCTCGTGGCCTACTGGCAAGGTTTCACCATGTCTGTCTCCATGGCTTCTCTCTGACTCTGCTTCCTTTCTCCCAGCATTCAGTTTAGTTTTCCTCAGCTACATAAGTTCTGTCCTATCAACAGGCAAGGCAATTTCTTTATTCACCAATGGTATTCACAGCATACAGAGGGGAATCCCACATTCCTCTCTCTCTGGCATGCTCCCCTTTCCCATGATGGCTTTCCATATCCTCCACCTTTTCCAGGACCAGCTTTCAGCAAGGAGATTTCTTCTTCAATCTGTGCCAAAGTTTGCCATACCACTGTCCCTGAGAACACCTCCGTTTGAAAGAGAACATGACAAAAACAAGCAAACCTCAAAGGGCTTGGAGGCCACAGGGGGCTCTGGGGAGTAACCCATTGATGTTGCTAGGTTCTAGCCCTCTGAGAAGACTCCCCTCAGAGCTGGTCCTCACAACACTGCAGACTAGTTCCTGTGGTCTAAGCTGACACATAAAATATCTTATGTCCCCAAAGAACAATGAATCGAGGGTACCCATCCCATGGCTCCGGTTTTTTTTTTTTGTTTGTTTGTTTTTTTTTTTTTTTTTGGTTTTTCGAGACAGGGTTTCTCTGTGCCTTTGGAGCCTGTCCTGGAACTAGCTCTTGTAGACCAGGCTGGTCTCCAACTCACAGAGATCTGCCTGCCTCTGCCTCCTGAGTGCTGGGATTAAAGGCGTAGCCACCACCGCCTGGCCCCATGGCTCTGTTATCTAAGAACTACTCATGGGAAGATGTACTCTATGCCCAAGCTGTATGACAGGCCCTTCTTTTCCTAGTGCTGTGCCTGGCCTCTGCCAGCCATTACAGCAGCCTTCAGAGAGTTCCTGGGCATATTCTCCCTCTCTTTCTAGGTGACTAGGTTCTAAAGGCCAGCAAACATGGACTCAATGCTACCCTGCTTGACCTGGCAGTGACAGTCTTTACAGTGAGGCACAGTGCTCCATATCCCCTGAGAATCTTTTCTGTCATCGTCACACTTGTACCCTGATGTTTAGAAGTAAATGGGAAGTCCATTCCTCCTGTTACTTCACCCATGAGGAAGATAGCACACATATGTGACCACCTCAGGTCACACGACTCTGTGACATCTGTCACTGCCCAACCCAGCCACAAGACCCCAACCTCCACTCCCTGTCTGAGTGGAGACAATCAGATTGCTTTTTATTTGCTTGGCACAATTTTGATAGTTAGAAATGGATTCTGGGTCATGGAGAGCCTCTGGTGATCCATGTTTGAGATGCAGAGAGTGACAGAATATTGCCAGGGTTCCCACCAAATAAAGGAACAACAATACCACCCAGAGGTTTCTGAGAACTTGCCTACATCTGTAGATGACAGGTGAGGGTACCAGGGGCACTGTGACTGCCCCATCAGCTTAGACAGTAAATGGTTTCTGGCATTTTAAATCAACTGCTCTCCAAACAGCCAGTTGGAAAGACAAGCCTTGACTCTGCCACGGCTGGGGTGAGGATGCTTACACACAGATGGAAACGT